>CM056383.1:67084116-67238841 GCA_029718625.1 Synaphobranchus kaupii
GACCAAGTAATTATCGTTCATGGTGTTTATCTAATTGGAGACAAAAATAAAAGTTTTCTGCAAAAAAAAAAAAAAAAAAGTCTGTGTGTATTTTGAATCATGTTCCTAGGGAGCTCACTGTGTCAGTGGCCCCTCACATCTCTGAATTTAAAGCCTTGGCCCTCAGGATTTTATTTTTCACTTGAGTTATAAATTAAAAGGAACATTACCAGCAGGTCTAGCAACTCCTGTGAAAGATACCATTCAGCAACGGAGAAAGCAAATGCATCATTTTCCACTGGAGATCCTGCTAACTGTACAAGAACAAAACTGATTATTGCATCTACTTTTCCAGCTGAGAATTGTGAAAAACTTTTCACAAAGTTTCACAATGCAAAATCAAAAAATGGTGAATGGCTTGCAACAGGTTTGGGATTGATATAAATTCTTGAAGGGCTTTGTAATTGTGCTCCAAATCTATTGTTTGAACAAAAACCAAACTTTCCTCATTGTCATAAATGGGATTATTTATTGCAAAAAGCTAAGCCTTAAAAACAGAAGCCCTAATAAGGTCTAATTTGAAGTACTTTGCCACCTTAGATGCCAATATTCCTGCAGAATAGGGACAATTTTAAAGAAACATCTATTTTTATCAGTATTCAGAACAGAGTTCTTCTACATCAGGGGTGTCCAATCTTATCCGGAAAGGGCCGGTGTGGGTGCAGGTTTTTGTTTTAGCCCAGCACTACAACACCCGATTCAACTAATTAACTAATCGTGCTCTTCAATCAAGACCTTGATAAGTAGAATCAGGTGTCATAGTGCTGGGCTAGAACAAAAGCCTGCACCCACACCGGCCCTTTTCGGGTAAGATTGGACACCCCTGTTCTACATGATCGTAGGTTTTGGTTTCATAGTGTTAACAATAGTTACATTTTTCTTAACATGCTTTGCTGAACATTCACAGGGATCTACAGCAGTGTTTTTAAATTCTACTGGCATTAAAAGAGTAAAAGGCATTTCAGGTATTAATATAGCCCAGGTCTGGTCTAATCAGCAACTATAGAACATAATCACTGGTAATGATGTGGGTTCTGCGAGGAAAGAGCCTGACTCACATTCCCTGGATCTAACCCCCCCCCCCCCCCCCCCCCCCCAACACCCCCCTCCCCTGACCGGGTTGTTTTCTGCCCTTAGTGGGAGAAGCTGATTCAGAAGCTGGAGGAAGAGAGAGACCTTGGACCGGACAGGGAAAAGCGTCCGCAGGAGGTCGTGGAGGGGTCTGAGCTTGGCCGTGGGCAGATGGTATCGCTGCAACAGCACTTCTCCAGGTATGCTGTCCTCTATCCACTGCCCTACACCCCTATGACCCCTGAACTCCAGAAGTAAGGGTTCCATAAGGCTCCTCTGTGTTCGTTTTGCTTGTCAGGCAAAATGGTTCAATCTGGGATTCATAATTCACAATTTTCACACCTACCACGGAGGGTTCCATAACGAACTAAAAATGGTTAAACTAAAATACAAGCCAGAGAACCCCTTGTTTTTCTGAGAGTGTACGCCTTCTCGGGGTGCCACAGAACCCTTTCCACAGCAGCCCTCCAGGAGCTTAAATTAGTAATGAGGGGACAAATGAGACGAATTTGAAGAAAGAAAAAGAATATGTGTCATAATATGGTAAATTATCAAAAAGTAACATGAAAATGTTCATGACAGGGACATCTTTTTGTCATAGTTCCTCCATTATTATGAAATATAGTTTGAGATTGCATAAAATGAAACGGGGACGTCATGCAGAACAAAAGCAATTGTTAGTCACCAGGACACGCCTCAGCTTCGCGCAGATAGCGGCTGGTTTTAATGGTTTGCTGACTAACGAATGGCCTGAGCAGAATAGTGATATTGCCTCTGTTGCTTTTCATAGGTAGATGCAAAGTTTATGGGGCAACAGCTCATGAAATAACATGAGTAATTAAGGAGATGGCAAATGCCATGCACTTGAATTTGCTTAATCAATAGAGGTATGATTCATTATTCAAATGGTGAGATGATAATTTGTAAATATTTATCAAGACAGAACTAGTAACGGCAAAGTATCTGATGAGAATGAGTTGGCAAATAAATTTCTCCTAATTAATTATAATCAGTCATTAAAAAAAAAAAAGGCAGAGTCGTGTAGGCATTGAGAATGTGTAAAAGTTATATTTCACATAAAGTATCGTTTGGGTGCGAGGGCTGCCGTGTTGTCAGGTGATTTAGATACTGAGCAGCACGGCTCGGTCGATACTGAAGGGTCTGGTGAAGAATCACTGGCCTTTTCTTACACGTTTCTCCTGTTAGATTACACTTTCCTCTGACGGTAACGTACGGACATTGGCACTTTTACCTTTACCCATCCATCCCGAGTGTTTGACTGAGGTAATAAATTAGCCTTTTCCTGAGCATATTCTATGTGGGCACCACTAGTGTTAGCCTCATAACCAATCATTGAGTCATTATGAAGGCTTAGCCAAGCCATTTCAAGTATTTAACATTCTATATGCCTACACCTGACTTTTCATCCTATCTGTGGAAGGAGTCATTCTACGTTAATGGGAACCGAGAATTAAATCGCCCTTTAAGTCACTATTTCAGCCATTTTGTTCACGCCTTGTCATGTGTACTGGAGAGCTGAACAACTGTACCGAAGTGTGCTGATTGGAATATGAAAACCGTTTTAGATGAATGGTCATCGGTTGGTTTGAATTTGTAGTGCTGAAATCACGCTGAATTGACAGTGAATCTCCATTCCACAGTAAGAGCATCCAGGTATATCTGTCAGGTATAACTGCCCTTCTTATCATTGGGGATGTCTGGTCAGTCATTTTTACATTGTGCAGATGACTGCAGAGAAGTTAGAATGGCAAAGCATGTATATTAAAATGCACAAACTGTGTGTTACTATAGCCTTCTTTAAATGTGAAGTGTGAAGAACTAACAATATATCTGTTGGGCTATCTGAATGTGTTTGACTTGGTATCTATTTATTTTGCTGCTAGCCCCTCTTGTGTCTGGCTTATCTGCTTTCTGCCTGGCTTATTATGTCTATGATGTTTGTTCTTTTATGCCTGTATCCCATATGGAAATGTAATATACTGCAGTATATTTTAGATATATTGTGAAGATAATTTTGATATACATATTTACAATATACTGCAGCATATTCTTTTTCCATAGGGGATGACTACCTCTGTTAGCGCTTTGGGTTTAATAAAAGCGTGTTATAAATAAAATGTATTATTATTATTATTATTATTATTATTATTTACTTTTTGAAGACACAAGTTATAGCAGTGCAAGCTGAAAATAAATAAAGCCAGTAAAGATAGTTATCTCTAAACATAAACATACATATTTTGAGATGTGTTACCCACAGTACTATCGGAATCAACACCTATAATGGCACCATACGTTCTTCCAAGCGATTGTAATGTAATAATAGTAACATGGGTGGTTCCTAGACATTTTATTTATACAAATTGAAAGTACTCGGAGGTCTTGGGTAGAAGAGGAGCAAACGGGCACACTCTGGACACAAATGAGGCTAAAACATACTGTGACTGAGCATGTGGGGCTAACTGAAAATTATTATTATCGTCTGTGACAAGAAATATCTCAGGTACTTTATGTTCTTAAAATTAAAATTGATTCCTGGGATTACACGCCAGGGGCTTTCGAGCCCTTGGAGATACGGTGAGTCATAATAATATCTGGAGTTATCATATTGCATTACTTTTTCACAGTTGCTTATGTGAGGGATGAATTAGTGTTTGATGATGCAGCTGCTGGCTATGCCTGTGTAATATCGCGTTATTTATGTGCTTTGCATATGTCCTTATCTGAGGGTGACTTACAACTGACATATTTTTCATTTACACGGCCGAATATTTACTGGAGGAATTCAAATAATTTATTCAAGGGTAGAGCAGCGGTGAACTGCCTTTGAATCAAAGCCTGCAGCTGTCTGGTAACTGTCCTGCTTCTCAACACCGCCAAAGAATATTGTGGTACGGGATGAGAAGCCACCAGTTTAACTTAATTTACTAAATATGTGTTAATATTCTTATTCTTATTTTCACCCCTTTTGTGATCTTATGTTTGGACATCTAGATAATGTCCTTGTTTATTTTTTTTGGGTGTCTATATAATCTCTTTGTTTATTTTTCAGTGCAAAAACAGCAGTTAATCAGCATCTGCTGTTGGCAGAGCGTGTTGGGCGATAGCCTACTATGTTGTGATGGATTGACGCAGCAGTGTAGTATAATGTATAGAGAGCTGGGCTCGCAACCTCAAGGTTGCAGATTCCCAGGTAGGACACTGCTGTTGTACACTTGAGCAAAGCACTTAACCTGATTTGCGTCAGTACTGTCTGTGTGGATACTTTGTCAGAATAAATAAAGTTGTGTAAGTCGCTGAATAAGAGCATATGTTAAATGCCTTTAATGTGATGAATGACTTTACTGCAGTTAATGCATTTCTTTGTACAGTTACTTCAAAGCAGGGGTGGTGTCCTTCCGTATGGAATCTGCCTTGAACGGTCACCATTTTGTGTAGTGTGCTTCACGTACACACTGAACACTTATATCTTGCATATATTTCATGTGCGATGGGGACACGGTGCTGGAGTAACGGCCTCGTCAGCTTTTTGACTGCTGGAAATGATTCTGGCCCTGGGAGCTGAACTCGGCCCCCCGGCTCTCAACGAGGCGTGACGTTAAGTAGGCTAATTTAGGAGTCAGCTTTAAATGGAGCTGAGAAAGAGCGCCGCTCTGAAACTGCACTCATAATTAAAAGATAGCGTTCACAGGGCTGTGTCGGTGGCGCAGCCTGTTAGAGCGCCGTCCGCATGCCGTCGCGAAGTCGGGTGTTCAAATATTCGGGGGGGGTTTCCGGGTTTTACAGTTAGCCAGCTAACTTCAGTTATCCATGTACGAGGAACGGGGGCCCAGGAAATTAGTGCATAATGCCTTTAAATTTTTTTTATTGATAAACTGGATTACTTTTCAGATGGGTAACCTGGACTGTTACAGGTGTACCAAAGAAAAAAACAAGGGGTCGATAAAATGAGATAAAAGTAACAGAACATCAAAGCAAGACTTCTGCTGAGGCTTCTGTATGAAAAACTCACATCTGCTGCAGGGATAAAAAGACAACCAATCAAACTGAAACCTAAGGAGAAGCTGTCCAATCCGGGCATCTGTCCGGGAGCGCCGCCTCTTTACATTCCTTTACATCATGGATACTAACATCTGGCCCTCAAATCCAAATCCGGCCCTGGTTTTCTTCTCTCCCAGGCAATTAACTGAACAATTAGTGCTGCTGCTTCACACCTGCCTCCCAAGTAAACGGAGGGTGGAAAACCAGCATTCCTCTGCCCTCGAGGACCCTGATTTGAGTACCAGTGCTTTATGCGATGGTGGGGAGATCTGGTGTGCCCTGTGGGGAGATCTGATGCTCTCTGTGGGGAGATCTGATGCTCACTGTGGGGAGATCTGGTGCTCTCTGTGGGGAGATCTGGTGCTCCCTGTGGGGAGATCTGGTGCTACCAGTACCTCTGGGGAGATCTGATGCTCCCTGTGGGGAGATCTGGTGCTCTCTCTGGGGAGATCTAGTGCTACCAGTACCTCTGGGGAGATCTGATGCTCCCTGTGGGGAGATCTGGTGCTCTCTGTGGGGAGATCTGGTGCTCCCTGTGGGGAGATCTAGTGCTACCAGTACCTCTGGGGAGATCTGGTGCTCTCTCTGGGGAGATCTAGTGCTACCAGTACCTCTGGGGAGATCTGATGCTCCCTGTGGGGAGATCTGGTGCTCTCTGTGGAGAGATCTAGTGCTACCAGTACATCTGGGGAGATCTGATGCTCCCTGTGGGGAGATCTGGTGCTCTCTGTGGAGAGATCAGGTGCTACCAGTACCTCTGGGGAGATCTGATGCTCCCTGTGGGGAGATCTGGTGCTCTCTGTGGGGAGATCTGGTGCTCCCTGTGGGGAGATCTGGTGCTCTCTGTGGGGAGATCTAGTGCTACCAGTACCTCTGGGGAGATCTGATGCTCCCTGTGGGGAGATCTGGTGCTGTCTCTGGGGAGATCTAGTGCTACCAGTACCTCTGGGGAGATCTGATGCTCCCTGTGGGGAGATCTGGTGCTCTCTGTGGGGAGATCTGGTGCTCTCTGTGGGGAGATCTGGTGCTCCCTGTGGGGAGATCTGGTGCTCTCTGTGGGGAGATCTGGTGCTCTCTGTGGGGAGATCTGGTGCTCCCTGTGGGGAGATCTTGTGCTCTCTCTGGGGAGAGCTGGTGCTCTCTCTGGGGTTCCTGCAGCGCTCCATGTCTGCTGGAGGACCTAGGGAAGGCAGAGCAAATTCCTGGAGTGTTGGAGCAGAGTCCTCTTTGACTGTCAGACCTTTCCTGGCATCAGAGCCCTCTTTAATGACACACAGGTGGTCTGAATGGGGACTCTGGGTCCGGATTTGAATGAATAAACACCTCCCATGTTGGTTGCTCTCTGACATCACATTAAGTTATGTCATGTGACTGAATGTTAGCCTGACCTCTATAAGGTCTGGAGATGAAGGTGATTAAATGTGTGTGTGTGTGTGTGTGTGTGTGTGTGTATACATATATGGTGGCTCATATATAATAGATTTGGCACCTATTGGCACCTATTGGACAACACACAACACTCAAACAAAAACCTCTGTTCTGATGATTATAAAGTAGTTTTTTATTATAATTTCTTGCACAGGACCACTAATTTCATGTTACTTGTTTCTGGTCGTGTTGGTGTCATTTTGGTGTCATTAATGACAGTGTTATTTAGGTGTCATTTTGGTGTCATTAATGACAGTGTTATTTAGGTGTCATTTTGGTGTCATTAATGACAGGTGAGTGAATTCTGATGTACCGCACTCAGTAAGGCTGTCATTTAATTTCACTTCAATTCACATTTAAAACAATTATTTTGCATCCTGATGTCTGTGTATGTGAAGGACACAGAATTACAGCAGGTAACGTTTTAAACCGTGAAAAAGCATCCATTAAGAGCAATCACAGGTGGCTTTAATGGGAGATGGCCATATGTCTTTTCTAAGATAGGAATTAAATACAAATGACATGCGTTGTCATTAGAGTACGAGTGTTTTGTTTTTTTCGTTTTTTCTCGTTTTTTTCTCACTGCTGCCATTGCCGTTTAATTACGGACCTCACAGAGACATGAAGCTGTGCGTCTGTTCTTTCTGAGGCCTACATCTGGTGCAAAGCTTTGAAGGAAACAAAAATGAGTCCTTTCATCTGTTTGTGTAAAATATCAATAAGGTAAATAAAGGCTCCTGAAAGGAAATAAAGATCAAGAGATGAATTAATAAAAAATAAAATAAAATTTTTTTGTGTTTTAAAAATCTGTGGTTTTATTATAGTTTGTAAATTATTTATATCGCGGCTAACTGCTTTAATATAAACAAAGTGCAATGCAAAATGTATTGCACACAGCCGAAAGATCCCACAGATTATACAGTGTAGTACTTTGCGTCTCCATTCACTTGGGGATTATAATGTCAGACGGAAATTTTCGTATGACACCGCGAAAGCATGTAGCCTGAGATTGAATGCATTTTGGCATGGAGCTGTTGTTATTGTGTGTTTTGTCAGGAAGCCCACAGAAACGCGCTAAAGTGAAGAGCGAGTACTCAAAGTGCTTCTCTTTTTTACTTATATAACAAAGGCCGGCATCAATCAGCATTTTCAACCTGCCTCCAGCCCTCTATTTAGATAGACCGGTAGGGTTTGTTATGAATTCCGCTGATAACATGCCCGTCACAAGTGCTATTAAACAGGTTGAAGATGCAATTTGCGCTAGCGTATGGAGCTATTGTGCTCTTCAGCACGGTATTCGGCTTGTCTTGTTTCGTTTAATATGCGGCTGAATAAATGGCCTCCGTGCTTAAAAAAAAAGAACACTATGAAAGTGATGAAAGTGATCCTAGATAAAGGCATCCAAATAAGTGAATGACATAATTATGCTATGTAAAAGGAGCCATGCATAATGCAGTAAGGAATGCCAGTGAAGTAGGTCGAAAATTACATTCAATGACACCCCAGTACTTACTCGGTGTACAAGAGGCTCGTTGCATTTCATGGCTATGACTTGAAAACACGGCCTGCCTGGTTCCGCTCAACCGGTCGGCTTCCTGATTTAACCCCTCGGCCCGGTCGTAATGCGTCTCCCGAGTGTCGCTGCAATCTGTTGCTTCGGTAGTCCGTGACACTTTAACGTCTCCCGGTCGCGCGCTAACGGGCGCCGGCGCGGCACTGAATCCGCGGATAAGCGCCGACCTCCGAGCGGCCGGCATCCTTCATCCCCAAACAACCGAGGCGCGGGGATGCCGTTACGGGGGAAGTGGCCGCTTCTGCGTGATTGGGCCCCGTGGTGTGGTTCCACTCCTGACAGATGCTTCGATCTGTGAGAATCGGCGTGACTACGCGGTCTCAATGGATGCTCTGGGTCAGGCTTTGAATGAACGCACATTTGCCATGTCTGGTCGCTCTCTGACATCGCATTACGTTCTGTCATGTGACTGGATGTTATCCTGAGACCTCTGTAAAGTCTGGAGATGTGTGTGTGTGTGTGTGTGTGTGTGTGTGTGTGTGCGTGCGTTCTTGCTTGTGTGTTTGTGTGTGTATGCGTGTGTGTGTGTGTGCGTGAGTTCTTGCTTGTGTGTTTGCGTGTGTATGTTTGTGTGTGTATGCGTGTGTGTGTGTGTGTGTGCGTGAGTTCTTGCTTGTGTGTTTGCGTGTGTATGTTTGTGTGTGTGTGTGCATGTGGGGGTTCGTGCGTTCTTGCTTGTGCGTTTGTGTGTGTATGGGTGTGTGTATGCGTGTGTTTGTGTGTGTGTGTGTGTGTGTGTGTGTGTGTGTGTGTGTGTGTGTGCGTCCGTGCTTGTGTGTCTGTGTGTGTGTGCGTGTGGGGGTGCGTGCGTGTGTGTGTGTGTGTGTGTGTGTGTGTGTGTGTGTGTGTGTGTGTGTGTGTGTGCGTCCGTGCTTGTGTGTCTGTGTGTGTGTGCGTGTGGGGGTGCGTGCGTGTGCATGCGTGTGTGTACTGTATGTATGATGTGTATATAGGCTCATATGGTGGCTCGCTAATAGATTTGTCAGGTGTAGGCACCTGTAAGACGACACAAAAACACTTTATGTACACATTTTCAGAGTGAACTGCTGTTCCTCTTCCCACATAATTTAATCTGAAACATTCTGTTCTTGTACAGCACAAGGCGATATGAAGAGACACTATTGCACCGCATGTGCCATTGCTCTTGACTTTGGAAAGTAGAAATGACTATGATATGATAATATCATACTGACTTCAGCTCAGTACCTTCTGGAAACTCAAGGATTTATCCAAAATCTAATTTGATATTGTCTGTATACTGTACATATGATTAAAAGTTTCTTATAATTTAGCATAAACAATTTCACTAATATGTTCTTTTATTAGTGTGGGCACTTGTCATTCGCCAATAATAATTGTTTTGAGTTACAAATTAAGGCTTGTAATGATATGATAATTAAATTGATGCATTTAACAAAGCACTCGAAAAGAAAATTTCAAACGGCGCTTTCCATCAGAGTATTTTTATTAGAAAATATTAGTGAAGCATGAGATGAACAGTGTCAGTGTCTCATATGCGGTATTCAATGTGCGGGAAAATAAATCCAAACATATCGTGACGGGGAGAAATCAAGAGTGACAACGTTAACAACAATTAGAATTAATCAATTTAAGCCTCTTGATTTGAGTTGTCGTGCAACTATCCAACTCCTGAAAATTATATAGCAAGGCCCCCCCCACCTAAAAAAAAAATTATAATAATTGTAAAAATGAGAAAGCATACATTATGGGAGAAAGCATGAACTGCTTTAGTAATTGTATTGATCGTTGTGAGAGCGAATGGCGCAATGTTAATTCCATTGCACCATGGACCGTTGACGGCCTCCCCACCATTCATCCGCTTGGGCCTTCCCAGGCAGTGTAAGTTTTTTAGCACATCTGCCCTGTAAGTGGATTAACATACTTACACGGGGGTTAGAAATCTGTGCTGGCCATTGCAGGAGCAGATGGAAGGGCCATGTGTTCGCTTTGATTTAGAGCTCACAGGCCGCTGAAAAACATCGCCGTCGTGCTGCCGACACAGTTTCCTAACGTGTCCAGTTGAACCGTTGCCCCGCTAACGCAACCTCTCTCACACTAGCGTCAGACTTCCCATAATTCCCTGGCATGTAGGCGTGATGCACTTCCACATAAATTCCAGTCGCACTAAATCGCTGTTGCTAAAATCACAGTCCTCGATGGGCCGTGAATTGCTGGTTTTTCGACCCTCCCTTTACCTGAGAGTCAGGTGTGAAGACAGCCTGGCCAATCAGTAGCACTAATTGTTCAGTTAACCACCCGGAAGAAAAGAAAACCAGGGCCGGATTTGGATTCGAAGGCCAGATTTGAGTATCCATGTCCTAAATGATTGGCACATTTTCCCCAATCTCCTCCAGCCAGCAATCCCAGGGTTGTGCTCTTATGTATTTCTTCAAACATTTCAAGTGTAAGCTGGAACTAATTGGGTAAGCGAACTTGCTCAGCCTTAAGGGGGGGAATCTATACTTTTTTTCCAGACTCTGATAGACAGATGCTGTGAGAGAGGTACTGGCTCTGTGGGAAAAGCAAATGACTCATCGATTCGGCAAAGCGGGAAGCTTTACCCCCACAGAGACGTCGCTGAAATAAATGTCTTAAATTATGTGAGAAAAATTTTAATTTCGCTCATCAACATAAACCACCTTCAGCTATGAAAGGAGTGTGCAAATGCATCTGCAGGACTTGATTCATGCTCAGAAAACCAAATACATATTTAGCTTTCATAAAGCTATTATAGGTTTGCTCATAGTTAAAAACATAAAAATATATAAAAAATGTAAATATACATAAAAATGATTGATAAATTAATAGTGTTTTAACATGAGTGTTGTGTACTGTAAGTATGCTTTTATATTCTTCACCCAGTACATAGTAAACTAACCGATTTATTGATTGGACAAACTGATCAGTATTAGCACCAGGGTTAGGATGGCAAGATGCACTTTTTCAAGTGGCTTTTGAACCACAACAAGACCGTGTTCTCTTCCGGTCTCTTAGTGGGGTGCTTAAACAACCCCAGATCCCACATTCCTTTCGGACGCGTGTAATTTCTCCCCGCTCCCTACCCCCGGCTCTACACAGCTGAGGAGGTCCCCAGAGGGTCATGTGACCTTGTCTCGGCTCAGGGAAGCCATTGGGACCGTGCCACGCTCGTTGCTAAACTCCAGGATTAGCAAGTCTCTCTACCCTGGGAAGTAGGTCAATCTCCGAGGAAATCCGGATGTTGACAGGAGCGCCGTGCCAGAGAGGGGGTCCCACCATTGCTATGCGCGCACCGTGCGGCGGAATCTTCCTTGAACTGCGGCACTCTGGGAGAAAGAGTGTGGAGGTGAGGAAGGAAGAGGAGTCTTGCATTTTAACGCCTCCTGCTTGGAATTCATTCATTTTGGGGGCGGAGGAAGAGGAGGAGGAGGAGGTGTTGTCAGTCAGGCGGCCGGCTTGAGTGGCAGTAGGAGCCATGGAGCAGTCATGCGCAGCGGCCCTTGGGCTCCAGCAGGAAGTGAGGCCAGACTAGACCGGGGGCCCTAACCGTAGGACGGTATGTCCCAGGAGTCAACAGGGAACCGTCCCAGGTTCTCCTTTTGAGGTTTCTGCTATGGGGTGAAGATGAAAGAGGCAGTGCACAGGTACCCCCCCCCCCCCCACCCTCCCTCCTTTCATCCCCACCCCCATGCACTCTGACCTCTCTATCTTGCCCCAGAAGCCTAAAATGCATCCATTTCCACTGTAACCGCTTTAAAGGTGGATAATCCCGAACAAATACGTGCTGTTTGTGTTGCCTGGCCGGCCTGCTAACAGAATATTACCTTGCATTAAGATGCAACGTGGAAATTGCTTTCGTGTAAATTGGGGGAAAATTGCAGTGAAGAAGACGGAGGAAACTCATGATTACATGACTGATGATGATGGATGGTGGTGATGATACTGATTACAGTGGCGATGCCAATTAGGTTTCCATTACCAGCACAATGGAAGCTCTAAATAGTGTTAGGAAGAAAAAAAAAGCAAGTGTCTAGATTTTATCTGTGTTTCTTGTGTGCGCTGTGAATTTCTGACTTTCCACAGCTCTCGAATAAAGTTCCGGGATATAACTTTAAGCTTTCGAGCACTTGGGATTTAACAAGAGATTTGTTGACGCAGAAGATAGCAGAGGCCTGTATACCAATAACGTGTTCCGGTCTTCGCTCTACACGTTTTTAACGCCGCCGTTGCGCCGACCCGCCGCTAATGGCCTCGAAATGAGCTCTGCGATTTGGCTCCGTTTAAAGATCGGCGTCCCGTCTCCGGGCGAACGCCCTCCGTTCGTGATTGTCAGTAACGATTTAATTAGGGGAGCGGAGAGCGGTTTCCCTGGGAAGCAGCTGCGGAGGTAATTTCGCTGGCGCAAGGCATGCCGCCGTGAGCCGTGAGCCAAGCCGCCGTGAGCCGCGTGCCGCCGTTCACCTTCACATCTGGTGCCTCTTTGGCGGGAACCGTCCTCTAAAGCCGCCCCGCTGCTATAGCGATCAGTGAAATGGGTAGCAGACATCCCCACAGAGATCCATTCATTAGTCTGTAACTCAACTGACTTTCTTTTTGTCCATTAACATAAGCATACTGAATGTTCACTTTTTGAGATCTGCGAAACTTGGCACGTGTGTGTTTTCTTGGTGAGTTTATGGTACGCGCCATTATGGCGTTTGCGGTCGCAGAAATTGTTGTTTGTTCTGTTGGAAATAATCTGTACAAATCTGTACAAAATAATCTGAGTTTTGTGCTGTTTGGTACGAGAAAGCCATTTGCAAGACGGTTGAGAAACTGTTGAGAGACGTTACCCTTTTCGGTGTAAGATCATTCTTAACTGAACATTCTGATGCTGATGTAACGATAAGTAATGGAGTTCTAGAATACTGACTTAGAATTTTGGAGAAAAAAAACAACGTTCCAAAAAACCTACTGTTCAAATGGTTAAGCACATTTCACCGGTCTGTAAGCGCTGGTTAAGTAAACAAACTAAAAATAGGTGTGAAATAATAGGCCGGGAGGCTTCTCCCCGCAGTGCTGCACTTTTATAAAGCCACATATAAACCTGCTGGGAGGTTTGTCTGCTCCAGAGTTGCCCGGTGTTTGTTAGCTCCGCTGTATCCCCCCCCTGTGACAGAGCATTTGAGAATTCCCTCCAGAGGACTTCAGGTGTGCGCATTTTTAATGAAGGTTGCTAGCAGGCCGAGGGAAAGGAAAAAATAAACGTTGTTTCTGCAAACGCGTCGGGTGCATAGGCAGGTACTGTCAACCGTGGGAAAGACGGGCATTGAGAGAGAATGGAGGCTACACTCTCCTGCCTTTTTAAAGGGGATGGTAAGGCTAATTCTCGTCGCGGGATAAGTAGCCCTTTCCCACCGGAGCCCCTCAGTTATGTCAGATCTCAGGGTATTAAGGGACTGTGGGGCAATTAAAAACTCGGGAGAGTCCACAGATCAGTAATGTGCACAGATGCACTGAACTCTGCTTCCACAGTGTATTAAGCTTACTTGTTATAGTCATTTTTGGGATCAGTAAATGAGGTCAGATTATGGCCTTCTATGAAAGTAGGCCATCCGCTCTAACACATCACAGAGAAAGGAGCTTGTTTAGCCGCTCTGAGGACAATCACTACACGCCGCGTTGCCTGCAGCAGAATGTTATACAATACCCGGCGACCTTATGGGCGGTATATAGATTTTCTTTGATGAATATAATTAAATGAGATTGTCGCACGCACATAGGATGTGGAAACACGCGTGTGCGCTCGCGTGTGCAGCATGTATGACCGCTAGGAAGCGAATGGATCAGTCTATTGAGTCTCAGATGTCCTCTGAATGTATGTGTGAATGAGCACACATGACCTGTGTGTTATCAATGACCACACATAACCTATGTGGGTTATGAATGAGCACACATAACCTGTATGAGTTATGAATGAGCACACATAACCTGTGTGGGTTATGAATGAGCACACATAACCTGTGTGAGTTATGAATGAGCACACAACCTGTGTGAGTTATGAACGAGCACACATAACCTGTGTGGGTTATGAACGAGAACACATAACCTGTGTGGGTTATGAACGAGCACACATAACCTGTGTGGGTTATGAATGAGCACACATAACCTGTGTGGGTTATGAATGAGCACACATAACCTGTGTGGGTTATGAATGAGCACACATAACCTGTGTGGGTTATGAATGAGCACACATAACCTGTGTGAGTTATGAATGAGCACACATAACCTGTGTGGGTTATGAATGAGCACACATAACCTGTGTGGGTTATGAATGAGCACACATAACCTGTGTGGGTTATGAACGAGCACACATAACCTGTGTGAGTTATGAATGAGAACACATGTACACACTGGGTGTACAGATAAGTGAGCTTTACCCCTCCAGCTCCCTCAGATTAGAAAGCAGCTCCATCGCACCCCCCCCCACAAATCTTCCCACCACCCCACCCTCCCCCTTCCCCCCCCCAGGGTCCGCAGGGGACAGATCAGGCCTTGTAGCCCAGATAATGGGGTTGGCCCTCCTCCCGTCCCCAGGTAGCGTCTCGGCCATGTCACGGCACTGCGGGAGGTAAAAGGAGTCTGAAAAGCAGACAGATCTCAGGGACGGTCGTGTGTGAAAGGATATGAGCGCAGGGCTTCTTCTGACCGGCGGAGCTGAGAGGTTATATGCGATGGCCGTGTTGCGATGCTGAGGCTAGCGGTGCTGGTGATTTGTGGGGCGTAGTGTCTCTGTTTGCTGATCCTGAGTTACGCTGTGGGGAGTGATCGCAGAGGCACTGGACCATGACCAAAAGTTGAAATCCTCAGTGGACTTCTGAATACAGTGCTGCTGTGAACTGCTGATATATTGAACGTGCAAAACTTTGTCCATTCCTCATAAGAATGATTTATATGAATCGATAAATCATAATAATATAACAATATAATGTATATAGTATATAGTATAGTATATATATAATATATAATATTTCAATAACATCGCCAGCAAAGTGTGTAATTGTTGCATTTGATGGTGTGTATTTTGCCGTGTGCCTTTACAATGATATTCAACTTTAATTGAACCTACTGAAAGGTTTGTCAAGTGTAGTTTGTGCTATCCCTTCATATGAACTCACCCTTAATTTTGGAAACATAATGACTTTCCTCTATAAAGGTACATACAAAAAACAATCCCTGTCAAAAAACATAAATAAAGAAAACCGGCCCCCGTCCTACAGAATTAAAGATGGGGTGTGTTCCCCTGTATTGACCTTCACTGGGCTTCCCTTGTCACACTCTCATATGGGTCTCATTGTGAGGTCAGAGTTCAGGCACAAAAGCCAGTGGTCATCCACTTGGAAACGTGTAACGCTACCCCATGCTAACACCCATGACCGTCCCTCCCTGGGTTTTTTACAACCTTTTCCACAAAAGCCAGTCCAATTTGAAACAAAATGGGTTGAGTTTTATGTGGCCGGAACAGTCGTTTCTGTGCAGGCGACAAAAAAAAAAAGAGTGGGCATATCTTCGCTCTCAAAAGCTGGGAAACGGTGCACGGTGTGTTGGCATATAGTAGGTAAAGAGGTTTACCTGACTGGCAATCGCACGCCTTTATATTTAGCACTGGAGACTTCTGGGGAAAATGAGAATAATGATACTTCGCTGAGTTGTCGAGATGCATCTGGGAGCCTGATGACGGTAAGCCGATAATATTTATCCAACAACTTGTGGGAATAATATGACAGGAATCTAGGAATGCCTCACTATGTTTTGACATTTTTTTATTATTTTTTTAATGCATTGCTATCTGAATTTATCCATGTTCTGGGGTAACCTTATAGGTGAGCTGATAACGGAATGCTAGCCCTGCTCTCTCTCTCTCTGTATGGTTCCATAGCAGAGTAGGACAGATATACAGTCTGTTCATTATTCTCAGGGATTCTGCTGGCCTGCTGCTCCACCAAATACCAGCAAAGCAGAATGACCGTCGGTCCCTGTAAGCAGTCTGTGTGGATCGTCCATCTTTTTGGATATCCGGTTTTGTGTTATGTGCATACATGTTCAAACATTGCGTTTAGTTTTAGGCCTGGTTTATCTGAGACCCGGGTATAGCCCTATGTCACGCCTTTAAGTCTGAACCATGACTAGCCTTTATTTGTCTTCATTCTCAAATCATTTGAAGTGCAGCTTTCTTACAGACAAGTGCAATCTGTCACAGTGCGCTGACTAAATTATGTGGGGAGTGAAGACTCAATTAGGGTTGGTAAATAATAAACACCCATTTAGAAGACTATGGCATGGTAACAGGGTCTAATGCTGCCTTGCTCACAGAAGCATGAGTCTGTTATGTGTATCATTGCACCTCTGTGTATTCTGATGACCTTTTCCATAGCTGCTGGTTAGGCAAACGTGCTCATGCAACCAGCTTGATTGCAAATGACATATCTTTCCCATTAATTCACCTTGGGTGACTGATCTCGTTGCTGTTTACAGTTAATTTCGATATTCTCCTTACGGTACGGAATGTGCATACTTGATCGAAATTATTTTGGTTGATTAAGAGTACATTGAAAATGCTACGTTAATTAGTCGCTTTCTTTTATAAAAATGCATTTGCCGTGATTCATAAAACATTTGCAATTGAATTTGGTTCATTACAATAAAGAAAATGAAGAATGTGAATGTTAAAAATAGCAGCTGCTCACCTGTGGAGGTAATAATGTGTGTAATTGGGGTGGGACTGTTTACTCCAGTAAATGAGTACTCCCCAGCAAATTATTAAATGTTTATAAAAAAATATATAATCGGAAAATTGGAAATGCTGAAACATTTCATAACTTACTGCATACGTCTTTTTCTTTTAAAATAAAAAACTTGTGAAATAAAAACCTAACAGACAGATATATCTGATTTTATTGTAGCCTATGGGGAAACATAACCTAACTTTACGCTGGAATTTAACTTGAGTTTTCAAAGGCAGCCAAATGTTTTTGATCAAGCTCTAGAAATGACCTGCATCTGCTTCAAACCCCACATTCCAACAGGAAGTCAGTGTTAGGGGGGCAGAGGGGGTCAACCGCTAATGCGTCCAAATTCAAAGGCCTGATGTTTCACAACGGGGTCTGTCCCCTGTCTGATGGATTTAACATGGGACGCGTTGCCAGGGGGGCCGTTTTTGATCCACAGGCCTCCCTGCTACATCAGAGTCCCGGGTCAGGAGCGATACGGCGACGTGACGTAGCCCGCCCTTTACAGAGTTAAACAGGCGAACGGGAGACGCGCGTGTATTTATTCAGTACCGGTGGCGGACGTCGAGGCCACTCGGGCGTTCTTTATTCGCGACTGGCCTATTTAAGACCCGCGTTCTCCTCTCCGTCTGGGCGGTCGCTGCAGCCGCACCGAAAGCCTGGCCCGTGGATCCGCAGGAGACGCGCGGCGTATTCGACGCGTTATTTCGGAGGCGCGCCGTCAACGGAAACGGACGACAAAGCCGCCGGGGGTGAGCGGCTTCCTTTTAAATGTGTATTGCGCCGAAAGCTCGGCTGCTGAGAGCGTTTTCTCCAACTCCCTGGCGAGGCCTGGAGAAACGTGTTTGATTCCATTCCGACGACCCGTGGAAAACGCTCCATCGTGCGCGAGGCGGGTCACGGACGACCTGCGCGGGCGTGAACGCTTTAACGGGAGGTCTAATTTAGAGGACGCTGAAAATCGTCTTGTGGTGATGCCTCGTGTTTGAAAGTTGGCGGAGTCGGTGGTGACGGGTCGGGGTCTTTATCAGGCGGGGCGGGGGCGAATCCATTAGGGGCGGTCACGGGTAGGCCTCTTCCAGCTGCCTGGCACTTGAATGCATTTTACTCCACGCTGCAGCGGTCAAAATGAAGGGTCAATCCCGTTTGACCAAGTGTCTGGGACTCATACCTGGGGGTAAAATAGACTGGAGACTTAATTACACTTCCTGTCTGCTTACGGGCATGACGTGAAATTCAAAGCGTGCTGTTTGCGGTTGGGTCGATTCAGAGAGACTGCGCTTCCCTTCCGTGTCCGCTTGTGTTTCATTACATGCAAAGTAACATACATGTGAAACATGGACTTTATTTTTTTTAATGGACATTACGGGCGTCTGTAGTTGTTGAGAGAAACGTCACCATTATTTGGCCTTACAAGGGCCATTAAACTTGATTATCTTAATTAAAGGAAGACCTTTAGCTTAATTTGCCTGCCAAGCCAATTTTATTAAAATTAACATTTAGAAGTGTTTTGAGGTATTTAAAAAAAAATAAAAATGAACACCGGTGTGTCAGGGTGGTTGGGATAGAAAGTCTGTTGGGTTTGCCTGCATCTGTTTGGCTTTCTCTTGTTTTTGAACTGAACGAATGTGTTTCTGGTAAGGCTGTTACCACTGATGGAAGATAGCCAGGTCAATGAAACAAACGTGATCCTTTTTAAGCTTGATCAGCGTTGACTGCTGTGGTTTTTGAAGATGGTTTTTGTGGTGACTGTGCAAACGTAGCAATATTAATGTCATTCTAATGTCACTTTAAGGGCCTTGTTAAACTTGTGTGTGTTTGGTACAGTCTTTCTTATTATCTCCAGCAGCACAGTTGGCATTTATTGAGAGTGAACTCCCCTAAACCTATGGATTTGTTTTCTTCAAAACCAAAAACAGTGGCAAAAGAACCATGGTATTTTCTTACTTTTAAAGTGACCCTACATCATGATTGGACAGAAAAAAAAACACAGGAAAATGTGCTACACCAGTTGCAGTGCAAATTGATACTTTTGAAAATGCATTTTTCTCTGTTTTTCATTCGTCATGCTCTGCCTGTCTGAGGAAGATTTTCTTCCAATCTTGGATTAAATTCAGAATCATATTGAATATTCACCTGATAGGTAAACACTGGAAAGCATTAAAATAATTTAAAATACCAATCTCATCATAATTCCACTGGTATTTCTACTGGTAAGTAGCTTCTGAAATTTGTTACAATCTAGAATCAGCGTGCCATCAAATTGTGATTATTTGGAGGTAATTGTCCGTGACAGTCCTATTTGCAATGTTCCAGTTCAGAAATCGTATAAGAAATGTGCAGAGAATTAATTGAAACTTCCTTCCATTTGCAGACAGAACCTCATATGAAAAACAAGTCTATCTGCCAATCTGTCATGGTAACTTCCATAGAGATAAATGAAGCAGTTCTCCTGGATACCGACACTTTGTGTTGTTGCTAAGTTGTGAGGAATGTGCTCTACCGGACAGAAAAAGCTTTAGGATTCTGCATGTTTTGTTTAATGTGTAGAATAAGATACTGTAAAAAAATAAACACTGCAGTCAGAAAGAACATAGGACTGAAGAACTGCTCATGCCAATGTGAATACTGTGCTGTGGCTTCAGCTAAACGGCCTGAAAAAGGCCAGCCCGCTGTCTATCTATCAGGGTGTCAAAACATTCACCGAGTGTTTAGGCTTTTTAAGACATGAGCCCATTGAGTTAACATACTAGAGCTGTTTCTGGTGACAGGGGAGAACTAACACACTGACAATGACAGCTGTTCCCTCTTAGAAAACCACGCCACTCAGCCACTTTACGGGAGACCTTTTGCTCCGCTGGCCTGTTGCTAGTTAAACCAGGCTAATGAGGAAAACTACTAATCGTCTCTAATCTCTAATGATGCAAAAAAAAGAAAGTTAACCAATGGCTTGTAACAGCAACGAAAAGCGTTTCTACCTGAAGATCACTTCACTGAAATTGAAACAAATCAACAGATGCTGAGCCTAAGGCATTATCCATCATTCTACGTCTCTACAGACCGCATTTTTGCAAAGCTTCTAGTCGTCCATTTTGTTCATTCAGCAGTGAACAAGGACTCCAGTGATGTTTAATTGCCCAGCGTGCTTGGCCATCCATGGGAAAATTCTTACCACCTGGAGTTAAAGTGGCAGCACACTTTGAACCTCTGTGTGTCACAGATCAAGCTCACTAAAATATAACGACTCCTGCCCCAGGGAGCTGTGGGAGAGATGAAAGCCCTTTCTGCTCTGTAGCCGCGGTGGTGCTACGAGGTTGCCTGCAGATAAACATGTTTTTTTCCCGCTTGTTTTAACTGAGGTCATTCGCTGGGGTTTTGTGTCTGTTTTTCCCCTCTGTGACTTGTTTTAAAAACGGCATTGTTTATCACGTATATTCTGTGGAAAAAATTACCAGCATTATTGGATGGTTGCCTTAGTTTTACTTAACAAAGTTTTATTTATTTAGTTATTCATTTATTTACTTGTTTACACTTTTAATGAACAAAGCGTTAGTTGTCACATAGAGATGTGCCTCTCCCCCAGTTAGGGCTGGCATGTAGTTTTGCAGAACTAATGTAACCCAAGGAATCCTCGCTGGCTTAGGCCCTCGCTACGCCTGCCACATTTCCCCTCTCTCAGCTCAATAATCATAAAGCTTTATTTAAATTACTATTTTAATTACTGTTTAACATTTATGCAAACAGTTGTGAGGCAAAAGATGCCTGGGACAACATTAGGTCTGTATAATGTTACACTTTCCAAATGCATATTTTGTCCTCTAGGTTTTGCATTTATTTGACTTTTTTTTGTGTACATTATGAGTGAATCATTTTGTTGTTGAGCTGTGGGATGCATTTCCTCTTTTAAGGACAATAAAAACGAATCTGAAGCAGGACTCGGTGGCGATTCAAATGAACGCTTCGGCAAAAGTTTTGGCTGTTTGCCGTGGCTCCAGGTGCTTGGTGCCAAGACGAGATTATAGACAGCTCCCATTCAGCTGAAGCCTGTGTGTGCGTGTGTGCGTGCGTGCGTGCGTGCGTGCGTGCGTGCGTGCGTGCGTGCGTGCGTGCCAGTATGCAGTGGTGTCAACCCAAGGCCCTGCACACGCATTGAATGGAAAATTAAAAATTTATGTGAACACCATTGAGCTTGAAAAAATTATATTCACCATGAGTTTAGGACAGAAAGGGCTATTTGAAAATAAGGATCTTGGCACAAATATGGCAATTTGGAAAGGCCACTTTGATTAGAAGAGTGTCTGAGAAACTCTTATAAAAAATATATTTTTTTCCATGTTTGCACGTTAGTCTTGTGGCTTAGACTGATCACTGTTGCATAGTAATACAATGCTATTTGGGTGCAATAAGATTAGAACATTTTGGCTCTCGTTCTGGATATTTCAGGAAAGAAATGATGTATACAGGCAGTGTTAGGGTGCACTTAGGGCCTGATTTACTAAGACCTTTAGCGTGTGTAAAACCTTTTTGCACATGCAAAACCAATAACATGACCAATGATTGGTCATGGTAATTGTTTTGCACCAATCATTGGTTGTATTATTAGTTTTGCGTGTGCGAAAAGGTACAGCATATGCTAAACATCTTAGAAAATCATGCCCCTAGTAATTGTAGCAAGGGGGCTTAGAGAAAAAAATGTTTCAAAATATTCTTGAATGCCACCTTCTACTGTATGCTACAGAGGCAGCTTAACCAGAGAGGGTATTGAGACGTCTTTGGCTTAACCCTGTAATGTGTAAGATCACAAATATGTGATTAGAATGTTCTTTCACTGAACATTCTAACGCTGATGTAACAATCGAGATCTAGAACACTGACTTAGAGGGGAAAAAAAAAATACTACTCTTCAAAGGGTTAAACATGACATAAACACAGCATTGTAAACATGCAAAGCCACAATTTGTTTGTTGTTGCATGGCTGCAGTCAACCAAACACAATCTTGAATTCATGACCTCCATAATACGCCTAATGCAGTTTCCTAGAGCTGCTGATGGATGGTCCTGGAAGGCTATAGTGCTTGTAGGGTTTCATTCAAACCAGGCATCTAACCACCTGTATCAACTAATTACTGGCTTAGCTGAACCAGCTGGCTTCCATCTCCATTTCTGGAAGCTTTGTTGATTCAAGGAGAGCGTGAAGATCTGCTGGACTGTGGTTTCCTGGGAGAGTTGAATAGGGCTGCACTCTCAGGAAAAAAAAGATACAGAAAGTACCTAAAAAGCTTGTCACATAAAAGTGTACCCCTAGCCAGCAATACATAACTCATTTGTGCCTTTTTTGCTTGAAAAGGTACTTTCTAGTACCCAAATAGACCATAATTGTACTTTCTGGGTACATTTGGAAAATTTGTTCCTTAGAGAAGAAAAAAGTGCCTCCACTATACCTTTATTTCTGAGAGTGTGCTTGGTCCTGCAGCTGGCCCTGATTGAAGGTTCGTTTTCCCTGTCTTCCTGCAGGATGGAAGAGACGGTACGGACGTTGCTGCAGAACCAGGGAGCGTTGGAGCCCTCCAGCATGGATACTGTGGACATCATGAAGGCCTACAAGGTACGGTCTGGATCTCCCATGTTATTGCTGCCCATCCCGCAAACTCTTGAGAAGAATTCAGACCGTTGATTGAAACGTCCTGGAGCTGTTCTGCGTTTCCGCGTTGGCGAATTCAATCGTGGATTCAAACATTGCAAGTCTGAAGTATGATTTGTGATTTGAGATGCTATCAAAGGCTCAGTAAACATTGGTCCAAATTCACATATATGTCGCAGATGTGGCTACTGGATGAGCGGTCAGAAAACAGTATAGCATTTAAAATTGCATATATACTGCATACTTAATTGAGAGGGATGATGTGATTACATTTTAATAAAAAATAATAAAGACCCTATAAAGCTTTTATGAAAAAGTTGCCCTGCAGTATAAAATGGCAATTTTGTCACTCCATGTTTAACTCTCCTATTATGTTGAAATTATATGACATCTTTTAAGTTTGGGGTCAAATTGAACCCATCAGTTTAAACCGGAAAATTATTGTCATTGAAAACATTCTGACAGTTTGTGTGTCACCTTAACGTCTCCCATTTGGCTAGCCTTTTATCCCTAAATATTGAAAATCTGCGATAAAGTTTTCAATTTAGAGCCGGAGGGAAGTGAAGGTTTGTGCAGATTAAAACCTGTATGGGAAAGTGCCGCCCACAAAAAAACAGACAGGCTGGGGTCAAAATGACCTCACACGTCACCTTTGTACACAAAGTTGGTACAAGACTTCTGAAAACAGCATTATGTTTATTGCATGTTTACTACTTAACCCCACCAAATTAGGAAAGGTCATACAAGATGGAAAACATAAGGGTTTTTAAGGGACATCAAGCACTGAATCAGGTCAAATTGATCCAAAACAAGCCTGATCTCTGTTTTGGCCAGCTCCAAATTTTACTTGGAACACAGCAGGCAAAAAATAATAATTAAAGCAAAACAAATGAAAATGGCAAAACAGTAAAAATCAGTGTTATGTTTCTTTGATATCGGCCAGCCCTTAGTCTTGCTACAGTATTTGAAATGTGACTACCAAGGATGGATCACAAGGCTCTTTAAAGAGCCTTTTCGAAGGCCTTTTTTACCGCTTCAATTTGAACTGGAACTCGTGAGTAGGTGTGGTCATATGACGATGATGCCACGTAGTCATATTATGAATATTCATACGGTCAAGGAGTGAAAGGGTGTGTCGATATAAGTCGTAATATTAACGTTAGCAGTAATACAAAGCAATTCGCATTTGAACTTGAACTAGCTAGTTAGCAGTACAAGGGTCTCAGTCTCAAAGAGGAAAAAAAAAAACGTGCCGAGACCACCCCTAGGATCACCTCAACTCCACCCATTTTTATGTTAAGGATCTCGTGACGTCACAAACCTAAGCCTACACAGAAACTCAAAAAACACCCATTTTGACTAAACATGAGATTTTCTGACAAAAAAAGTTGTATATGATCATAATCTAACCCAAAACATCGGTTTTCAACGGGATCGGTTTTGGGTCGGTTTTTGACTGCAGTATCACTTTAATTTTTAGAATTACTAATTGTCATAGAGGTGCTGGTCCATCAATGTGAACAGCAAAGACTAACCAGTATCCTTCCCCTATATTTCCGCTTGAGCAGATGACTATTGCAACTCAAGAACTAATTTGAAAGGTCATAGTTTAAATGTAGCCGTAATGCCTCTTTTACAATTGAGTCAGGGGAACAAAGGAACATGACTTCACATCATGCAACACTGCCTGTGACTTTTAAGATAAAGCCGTGGTATCTTAGTGTACCAGTTCTAAATAAAGTAGTTGTGTATCTCCGTCTAATGTAATCATGAGCAGTTCTTTTTATGCCTTTATATTTTTAATGCTATTGAATGCAATGCAATTGAATTTTGAACTTCTTTCATATATTCCTTTGTGCGTAAAAGGGGATTATTCAGTTGTGAAGGGACACAATAATATAAAGCCATCGCTAGCATGCATGACATCTAGCAGAAAATGGATCATTACAGCAGTATTAAGAAAAGAAGGCAGCAAGGAATCTCAATGGCCTTTTTGTGCTCATGGGTCCGTCTCTTAGACGCTCTTCAGAATCGCCTCTTTCGATTATTATATCCATTGATCCAACAGCTTCCTGTCCGTTGCCGCTTGCCCCCCCCTCCTTACCACCGCTGCCAGCTGCTCCCGCCGCCATCGGCGCCCGGTTCCCCACCATCACTGCCGCCACATCTGGACTGTCATCTAGCTGCTGCAAATTGTATTATCATGGACATTGGCTGTTTTGACCATGTTGGTCCTTAAGCCCTAGACCCTGAGCCGACCAGAGGAGGATGGGTTCCCCCATTGAGTCTGGTTCCTTCCAAGGTTTCTTCCTAGTTACACCAGGGAGTTTTTCCTTGCCACTGTTGCCTTTGGCTTGCTCTTGTGGGGAGTTTAGGCTGGGTTTTGCTGTTTTGCTGTGAAGTGCATTGTGACAACTTGTTGTGAAATGCGCTATATAAATAAATATTGATTGATTGATTGATTGAACAGCTTGACCTCATCCTTTACTGATGACAAGTCTGTGGTCAAATCCATTTCAATCTAGTCAATTCAGTAGACGAATTGAAATCCAGTTCAATACTTGAAAAATGCACGTGTTCTATGAGTATTTTTCAATGGATGAATTGAATTTCAATGAATTTCCTGGATCGACTGACTTGAAAGGGAATTGTCCAAAACTCTGACTAATAGAAGAGGAAATTAGGGGCTTTTTAAGGTAAAACAGTGGTGTTCCATAATTAATAACAGATTATTCTTTTTGTATTGTACATGCAAATTATCCAAAGTACTGCAAAAACATATGCAATTAGTGTTTACGATGGCCCCTGGACCCATGTTCTTCATTCCTGGGTATGAACATAGAAGAGAAAAGTCTGTGATTAAATATGCAACGGTTTTTAAAAAAAGGAACAATGCCCTGAGCGTGAATCAATTTGGCTGGTCTATTAACGGCATTACAGGATCATAACCTCCTGACAGGTCATACATCTGCGACGTGTGTGACCTCCGCTTGCATCCGCGCTCCTGAGTAATGCCCAGATTTTCCATACAGCGTTCAGTAGGAATGCTGTGTTGTGGAAAGGGGAGAGAGCACCTGCAAACAGGTAACAGGTTCAGGCCCTAAGTGGGTCATCACTGAAACCTCACCCCCATCCGATTAGGAAATAATTGTCAGAAACGTCATGGTTTTGCAGCCGGAAACATGGTGCATTACCTTGCTTGTGAAGGGCGCTCGCCAACTGTATTCGGTGAGGTTGTGCGGTTAACTGATTTTCATAAGCACTTTCGTGAATCGGTCATTAATTATGGTGTGGATATCATTCAGAACTGTTGCGCAATAAGCAGAACCAACTGAACTCACTATTTTTTTTAGTGGTTATATCCCTGTATGCTGTTATAAGATAAAATACATGAAACAGTTAAGCAAAAAACAACTGGATGCAATGCTTTATAACAGTAGACGCCACATTAATTGATAGTTATGGCTTCCTAAGAGAGAAAGCAAATGCTTCTCCATAAAATTTAGAATAGTTTGTGTAATTCATTTCTATGAAGGGCAAACCACTTGGAATTGCAGTAAACAAGAGGAGGGTGCGGAGCGAGCTGCATCCGTCATCGCCGTTAAATGTGAATGGGTTCGCTGCTTTACCGTGGAAGTCATTATCAAATGTGACAATGACCTGCCTGGTAGTTAGCTGAAAAAATATTGCCGGTGATATTAGTGAACATACTTCACAGGGAAACCAGGTAACCCGCCGCAACAGGCCTTTGAAAACAGTGGCACCATCACTGAAGACATAACCAAATGTATAAAATGTTGGGTCGCACTTTAAACAAAGGCTCCATATAAAGGCTTTATATAGCTTATATAAAGCCTTCACAAACGTGACATAATGGCTTCATAAATCATATATAAGCAAATGTCATGCTTCATAAAGGGTGACATAACACGTTCCTATGCAACATGTTATGCCAAATGTGACATAACCAACAATGTCACCTGGCTAATGGCTAAACATATCGAGGGTGACATAAAAAATGTTTATGTAGGATGCTAGGCTAACTGTGATGCATTTGGCATAACATTTTGCATAAGAAGGTGTTATGTCACCCTTTATGAAGCATGACATTTACTTATGTATGAAATGTCCATTTTGGTCTCATTGTTACAATAGTCCTGTAAATTTGCTGTTTTTTATTACCTTTGTCATTTCTATTGAGAATGTAATCTTGTCTAATACATGTGTAATGCCCAGCAGCTTATTTCCATGTTATCCAGTACAGATTTAACATTTCAAAGTCCCTGCAGATTCAGTCAGTTTCTGAGCTTAAGTCCAGCTAACCCTGATCTGTAATATTTATGCACTCAGTGGCTGGAAGGGAGTAGTCCATCATAAATTTAAACTCTCTTTCCAGGGTTCACAACAGTTTTAGCTTGAACACACAGTGAGGAATGGGGGGGGGGGGGTTATTTTTATTTCCAAGGCCACAAAGGTAACCGGAAAGGAAAGCTCAGCTGGCGTTATTATTAACTTCAGATTGCTGGACTGGCTGGAGGGAATTTACCTCACCTTGTACCTGAAAATGCTTCTGAGATAGACACGCACTATATGTGTCGTTATTTCTACTCACTCACTTGCGTTGTCCGAGCAGACGGGGCGAAATCCATTTTGTCTCCACGCCGGCAGGTAGCGAGTTAGAATCATTGATGTGACACCGCTGTTGTTCCCTTAAGCAAAGTCCCGGATTCCCCTGGTAAATATCCCGTTGTTTAAATTGATTACGTGTAAACTTTTCAGACGTGCCAGTCGGCCCAGGTGCCTGCAATGCGACTACAGTAAGCAAGGCAGTGGAATTTTCGAAGTCGCCTGCAGGTCGACAGGGCCTTGGGGTATATATATTTCCTGCAGGTCGACAGGGCCTTGGGGTGTATATATTTCCTGCAGGTCGACAGGGCCTTGGGGTGTATATATTTTATTGTGGCGCTCTTTTGTTTCACTATTAATGTTGTCGCTCTGGCTTTAGTGGGAGAGATGAGCTCTTTTGAGCCACGCCGTTAACTTCTCAAGGTCGTTGGGGTTGACTGGGTAAACGAGGTAAATTAGGGATTAGGGGGGGATGCTTTGGGTCGTCTCCCAGCCCACCCCCACCCCCTGACTGTGTGCCCCCCCACCCCCTCAGGACAAACTCCCTGAGGTGACTCGTAAACGGAGGGAGGAGCGCCCGGAGGAGACCAGCCAGCCGGCGGGGGAGGAGGCGCAGTTCCCGAGCGGCTGCAGAGGAGCGGAGGAGGACAGAGATAAGGAGACCGAGGCCCTCTTGGAGAGACTGCAGGCCCTGGAGGTAACAAAGCGAGGGCTTCTTCCTCATCCTCATCCTCCACTCAGAGTCCGTTCTCACCGTTATCGCCGCGCGGCTCACCACTCGCGGGTGTGGCGGTTCATAAGGCCCTCCCGCGTTCCTTTCAAACAGAAAACAGGGCCGATACTGAACCCCCCCAAAACGTATTCATAGAAAACTAGCCAGGCATTCAGTGGAGTAAGAGCCCAGAGCCCGGCTTCATATGAGCCTGCAGTTCTCAGCAGTGTGCAGGAGGGTTTGTCCTCGTACCCGCTGGGCACTCGGGGTGAACTTATTCTCATGCCACAAATATATTCATTAGTCTCGATTCTCTCCAGCTGTAACCACTAGACGCCGTTCTTCAGTTCTCCAACAGCACTTAGTTCCATGTGAATCCATTAAGAGTCACAGAGTGATTCTGCCTGGGGCCGCTTCTAGTTAAACGCCAATTACTTAGTGAAAGTCTGAAATTTTCAAAGACTATAACAAAACAAAAAAAACGTGTGGGGGGGGGGGGGGGGGGTGGGGGTGGGGGGAGCAAACAGCAATCCTTATTTTCGAGACTGATGGCTGATATTGCGGTGGGACTTACATGATCTTTATGGCAACCGGCCTGGAAAAGCTAAACCGCTGATGCATTGTGGGAAAGGAGAGTCTGTCCCCGGGCAGTGAGAAAGAGGAGTCGCTCAGCCGTTCCAGGACTGGCCAACCACAAGAAGGCCTGTCAATAAGTGCAGAATTAATCTCCGTAAATAGTCAGGGGACGCTGCACGTGAGCACACATTAAATTAAAAAAAGCGATCGTAATGGTGTGCAAGGATAATTAGATCACTGTTCTTGTGATTGCACATTGCTTTACCACTTGGGCCCAGTACACTGTGTTTTAGAGTGTATATATGTAGCTTTATGCCATAGTATGTAATATGTTATACATTACATATTGAAATCATACTGTATATGATATAATGTATAATCATCATCCACAATGATAATTAATGCAATGCATTTTATAATAAATGTTATTGCATATGTGAAATTGCCATTAATTACCATTACCAATGTGTTTGTTTGCAAGGCAAATATGTTGCTAAGCAAAGATTACGTATTTCATCAAACATTGGCGCGTACAGTATTACACTTTCCCAAGGAGAGAGGAGAATATAAATTAAATGGTATACATCTGACAATCCGGAGTCACCTGCCAGTTAGTCTACATTGTCACATCGGTGATGAATGGCGGTCTTTAGATAGCCACACAAATCAAAGAGGCAATAAGTCAACACCTCGCCTTTATTTATGAAATATGAATGTCAGTATCGCTGGGACCAATATGAAATGTATCTGTTTCTTTTATTAACTCATTCAAGCAATGTTATTTTTTTATTGACTACCATCATAAATATTCAGCAATTCCTTAATGCAAATCACATTGTCAAAATCTGGAAAACAAAAACAATTATACATTTTGTACTCAACAGAATTCGATTGAATCTGATAACATTTGAACGATTCAAAATGACTTTACAAGCAAACCTAAAGCTAGTGCATGAATCTGAGGAATGGATCTCTATAAGGTCTCTATGCTGATAAAACATAATATATAAAAGATAATATCCTGTGGTCCGGTCGCGTCTTGTGGAAGCCCATGCATGGCCATATTAAATTGTCCGACTTGATTTTCATTAATATCAAGCAATATATATTCTTAAAAATATTTATTATGGATTTTTCAGCGTTATTGGCCAGCATGGTGCAGTGAGACAGGAAGAATGGGGAGTGAGCGAGAGGGAGAGAGACATGTGACAGAGGTCGCGCGGACGGATTTGAACCGCTGACGTCGCGGCTCGCAATGAGCCTGTATTGTTGTTTTACATCATGCATTCAATGCGACAAGAAGAGATCCAAGTCCAATGACCAGCATGTTGTAGGAATGCGACCTGAGTCAATGCACCGTTAAACTGGAGGAGATCGGACTATGCCGATCGCAATATTCCTGCAACACCGTGGCCACGTTATCCAGGATCTATCGCATGTCGGTGGCACTCTGAGAATGTCGTATTCAAACAGAACGTCATATTCCAATGAGAGTTTACATTGTACCAAAGAGGGGATCGCCAACGATGGTGCTGGAGCTGACGGTGGTGGGATCCTCGTCCTCAACCTAAAAGGTACAGAGTGTATGCTGTGAGGGGATAGCTGGCACCCTATCCCAGCCAATGGGTGCTTCTGCATATTACTCTCAACCCAACGTAAAATCTCTCTGTAGTGCTGCCAAATATAGCCCTACCCTCAAACATACCCATTCTAAGTCCCAGTGTAATTTATCTCTGTAGTGTTGCCAGATATAGTCCTACATTCAAACCATTCTAAGTCCCAGTGTAATTTCTCTCTGTAGTGTTGCCAGATATAGTCCTACCTTCAAACCATTCTAAGTCCCAGTGTGAGATCCCCTGTCTTCTTCTGGCAGGTAGTCTCGTTAGCTGCTTACCTTGATAGTAATATCTTAAGAGTGACAATAACTGCAGGGATTGTGTTTACTTTTCTTCCTCATGGTTGTTGATTGAACTAATTCTTCACGCCTTCAATGGGAATGCGCATGGTTACAATTAAAAACTCCAAAGGTAGCATTTGTTTTTTTCCAAGGACTTCCTCATCAAGAGATTATTGAGAAAATTAAAACAACTAATGAACAAATTTCAATAGCTATAGTATAGGCTTTTGTTTATCCCAAGATACAAATACATCAGACATGGAGGTCATTCAGACCATGTTTTTGGAACTTTGACTCCTGTCTTAAGAATTTGAATCCTCTATTGATTGGAATTGTTACCTCAAGCTTATCTTTGAAAGGTTACTCTCATTTTGAATCTATAAGCCTTTTGAATGACCCAATAATAAAATCGGTGGTAATTGGGATGTTGTTAGATCAGTATTATGTATTTATTTTTTGCGTCTCTATGCCTATGTGACCCAATAATGTTGACCTGTTTTGTGACCTGTTAATTCGTTTTGAATTTACTGGCCTTTCCTTATTTCAAGGCCTTGCTTTTTCCACCTTTGGATTCTTTAGCAATAGGGCTAAATACAGTTGAAGTCGGAAGTTTACATACACTTAGGTTGAAGACATTACAACTAATTTTTAACCACTCCACAGATTTCATGTTAGCAAATTACAGTGTTGGTAAGTTAGTTAGGACATCTACTTTGTGCATGACACAAGTCAGTTTTTCAACAATTGTTTACAGACCAGTGGGTCAGAAGTTTACAATTTTTAATATTTGGTCGCATATCCTTTGCATGCCATGACTTCCTGATGTCTGTGACCCAACAACATCAAAAGATTATTGATATCTTATTTTCTGGTACTCTTACAAGTGATACTATAACGTCTCTGCATTTGAATGGATATCTATGGGAATTGGGGGGTGGGACTGGATTTAGCTGTAAATTATGCTGGAACAGTATGGAATACATGATTGGTAAAATGGCTGTAAGTCATCAAGGGTCTGAGGTATCAAACAAGCCCCAAACCCTCACTCTGCTGCCAGATATGCAGTAGATATGGATGGATCACTTTAAGGTTTGTTCCTCCTGACAAATTTTCCTATTGAACTCTATGGAAAAATAAGTCAGGGGAAGAAACCCTTCAAGTTATCCTTTCATATCTACTGTATTTCTGGCAGCACAGTGATGATTTAAGGCTTGTTTTATACGTCAGACCCTTGATGACTTAAAGCCATTTAGCAAACCATATGTTTCCATACTGTTCCATTGTAATTTACAGGTAAATATAGTCCCACCCCCCAATTCCCATAGAGATCCATTCAAATGCAGAGACGTTATAGTATCGCTTGTAAGAGTACCAGAAAATAAGATATCAAGAGTCTTTTGGTGTTGTTGGGTCACAGATATCAGGAAGTCATGGCATGCAAAGGATATGCGACCAAATTGAAAACATTTAAAGGCAACTTAGTGTATGTAAACTTCTGACCCACTGGAATTGTGATATAGTGAATTAAAAGTGAAATAATCTGTTGGACAATTGTTGGAAAAATTACTTGTGTCATGCACAAAGTAGATGTCCTAACTGACTTGCCAACACTATAGTTTGCTAACATGAAATCTGTGGAGTGGTTAAAAATTAGTTTTAATGACTTCAACCTAAGTGTATGTAAACTTCCGACTTCAACTGTATATACTATATATATACTATAAATATATATATATTTTTTTTAATCTATGGAAAGTGTGACTTGTTTTGTTTTTAATGCTCATATTTTTGCATCAGTGATATTAAAGCTTGACATTGACAAGGTGTAATTGCATATGCTACAGTAGCCTTTTTTTTTTCACTGTCCTGTCTATTATTTCATAACTGCGTTAGACTATGATTTTGAATTCCTTGTCAAGGAACTCCAGCGTATATTTAAATATGATTTTTTTCTCGTGAAGAATACACGGTAATTAAGGTTACAGAGTCTGGCCAAGCGGAACTTAATTTCGGGAGGAAGTAAACAAAGAAATCTCAATGAGCCGATGATATCTTAGAGCAAAAACGGCTGAGGGTGCAGTAAGACGTCAACACAAACACTCACAAAATGAATTCATACCCCACCCACAGGCTTGATAAAATGCCAAGATGGCAGAGTGTCATTTAAGGGCCCAATTTGTGTGTGGGAAAATCTCAAAGTGCGGCGTAGCGACGAGCGACAGTCACTCGACCGAAACCTTTAATTATCTCTTAATTAAACATTAATTAACGGCAATAAAAAGCACCCTTTCCTTTGTGGGTTCTCTCCTGTTGCTCCTCTGTTCTCTCTTCAAATGGTTGATTGTCAGCTATCTCTCTTTGAGCACATGCTATCTCAAAGGACGACACTTGAAAATGAAGTGAACTTTATTCTTGAAGTGAACGTGCATTTCAGAGTAAACAAAGTGCTCGCCCCCTTGGAATGAACCCAGCGCTGGCTTGAGCTTGCAGTGTCAAGTCCAGCGCAAAATAACAGCATTGAAGACTACAGCATTTGAGCCCCGAATGCAGTCAAATAGCGCCAGGGGCAGACTCTGGGGCCCGCACGAAAAGATCTCACGTTGGGGCCGCGCTGAAACCGTTCATATATCATGTGCGAAACTTTGCTTTGCTTTGTCAATGACATTTCTGAATATCACTGTTGAATTAGTCTGTGTTAAAGATGAGTGTTTCTCCTTTAAGGTACATCAAGAAAATGGAAAATAAAATAATTTTTTACCCAGTCACTAACTAATTTTGAGCAGGTGCCCTTTTAGCATTTGGATAGCCAAAAATCATTACAGAAACAAAGCCCATAAATAACATACTGTAATGCAACCCAAACCCCATTTTAGTTTATCAATTTTTCAAGTCGCACTCTTCTCTCTATGTATCCAGTTAATACTGTGTTGATTTTCAGTCTGATATTATATTGATGTAAGTACACAGCTGTGGTTATTTGGACATATTTCTACGGCATGGAATATAACCTGACGTGTTTTTTTTTTGCCAGATCCGTTTGCCAGCCGTCTTCGTGCAGTAAGCAGCCCTTGTCAGAGGCAAGAATATAATTTACTGGCAGGCTTCCTCATTAGAGATCTCTCCATCAGTCAGGGTTTTCATTCACAGCTCAATACATCATAATCTAGTTCCATAGACACTAACATCCCGCCACAAGAGGATTCTCGGAAAATGAAAATGGATTTAATTTAGCTGTTTGAAAATAATGGACTGCATCCTACTGCATTGATGCACTCTAATGAAGTTTCTGCGGAGGAATGGCGCCACAAATTGAGTTTGAAACAATATTTTCCTCGCCAAAGCTCCTCCCCTTGTAGAGCTTATGAGCTATTTTCATTTATAGACGTACAGAGGATTTAATATTTGCTCACGTTGAAAGCCAGACTGAAGGCCTTTGTGTATATCTTCATTTGCAACATCTCAAATAAAAAGAAAATTAAAAAAACTATTAAATATATTTGTTTTTGTTGGTGAAGAAGATGGGATGTAATCATATGTTTGTATATGTATAATTTTTTTTTTTAAAAGCTGGCAGATTGTTTCAAATATTACAGGTGAGGTGACTGAGGTGAACAGGTATTAAAATGTCTAACAAGTGAGACCCTGTGTGATAGATTGGCCCTAATAATGAAGCAGTATTGAACCAGTAACAAAGAGGCGTCCGTGTCCGTCAGCTCTTATGAAGTTGCTATGCATTAACGTTCAAAGCCATCACTTGAATCCCCCAGGCTGTGACTACCAGTGCTTTTAAGAATTTGATGTTTATTTTGGTTTCACTTCGACACGTACAGCAAGTGTCTGAAACTTGCTTGTTGCTCTGTCGTTCTGGTCTGAACTGGCCTTCATGTTAAAACTTATTTGTTTCAGACTCGGCTCGAACTTTCTTTTACCCCTCTCTCGATAGGCCAGGAACTCGGGGGCCCCACTTTTCCTTATCAGCCAAAAGAAGGGAGCTTTTTTGATTGGTTCCTGGCCTGTAGCCAGGACATGACTTCTGTTTACTAAGCCAACGGGGTGCACAAGTAACAAGGCCGGTCGGAGCCATCGATTTTGATCTGCTGTCGTTTACACCCAGGTGAAATGGCTTGTGGGGAAGCATAGCCAAGGGCCGTCTGCCTGCAATTGCGCATTGTGAAAGAACGCTGGTTAACCTGTCGCTGTAATAGGAAGCATCCTGACAGAAGGCAGGAGGCTGTAATGTACTGGCCTGACAATAATAATTGTTTGTGTGTTCCCACTGCATGCCCATCAGGATTCCGCTTTCCTCTCATAAAAAACAAAACAAAATGTGACGTTCAGATTAATTAAGGTTTCCAAATTAAGGTCCTCTCACTACATGCGTGTTTCTGCGGGTATATAATTTAAGTGTGTATGTGCGTCCTGCAGTGGTCAGGTGTCTGATCTAGGGTGCCTTCTGGGCCTGCAAATTTATGCCTGGCAGGATGGCAATTTTCTTTTTTAATGTATTATGCTCACTACACAAAAAATATATATTTTTTATAAGCGCCAATGTGAGTAAACCCATTTTTTTAGACCGGGGAGAGGAACATAATGATCGAGGACTGATTTTATGAATAGCTCAGTTTGTGTTTTTTGCTCTGCTGCATTGGTTTTAGTAGTAAGATGTGGCTCGCTTGGGCTGAGATGGAGAGTAAGATGTGTTAAGTGCGCTTCTCTGCGGATGGAATACGACTCTGACAAACTGGCCGTATCACAGTGTTTTAGGCGATTATTGCAGTGATAAAACAGCTACTGTAATGTAATGCATGTTTGGGACTATTAAAAATGGAAATATTTTCTGTTTAAAAAATAATATTTTACAGATTATTGCTGGTCAACCACACTACACTGGGCAGGTTCATAAAAGTCTTTTTTTCTTCTTTATTTTTCTTCCCATCACCAAAAAACCATATTGTCCTGTCCAACCCAATTTATAGTATCTTTTATTTCAATAACCACATACAATGGTACCTTGCTTGTGGAATTGCCACCACTGATTGATTTAGCCTTGGGACACAGCTTAGCAAATAGCAAGCGCTATGCAGTCGCTGTGCTGCAATTTAGGAAAGATAGTTCTTGTGTACACAGAACATCGATATTTTTCAAAGCTGAAAACTCTTTAAGGCTCCCAGTTGATTTGAACTTTTTTAAAGACACTGCTCTGATGCATCTGTACGACTGAAACCTCTTTGCTATATACATTTTATTATTTTTGATTGTTGAATGACTTCTGGGCAAAGTAAAAAATCAGTGTCATGGTGAAGATGTTTTGAGATCTTGACTGAGGCATTGCTTTCGCACCATAGACTCATTGCAAACACTTGTGTAGTTGATTTCCTGGATTTTTTTTTCAGATTGAGTACACAAGTACTATTATGTTTGTAATGGTGAAATAATTTTCAGCCCAGGTTTATTGGAACACTTTTATGTTAACTTTGAGTGACAAATTTAGAAATGTATGTGCTTTCAAATGTTTGTATTTAATTGAATATTGTGTATGTACTTAAAATGGGCAATGCTTTTTTATATTTCTAATCTGATCTGATAATAATCCAATATTTTATTTACATGAAATGGAATTTATTTTCAACAAATAATTTAAATAACAATACAATAGATTTGTTTTTTCCTTTTAAATGTGAAGTTAATCACTGATATAAATTTCAGGCACTGACTATCCTCAGCTGGAAATTAAACCTCAGGTTTAAACCTCTTTGACCACAGAATGGCACTGCAACTGGAGCATCTAATCTTGCAATGCAGTTCTGGGGTTCAAACCTGAGGTTTTTAACTCCGGCTAAGCACACTGCAATTGATCCATGTTGTTTGTCAGTCTAGATCAATATGCTTTCACAATGCCCTTTCCAATGTTGCAGTGATTGTTCATGTGAATGGTTTTGTTTTGCAGGCGGACAACTCCGCACTGTCCAGAGAGAATGCGAGTCAGAGGGAGCAGTATGAAAGGTGTCTGGATGAGGTAAATGGACAGATGCAGACTGTATTTTCTGTTGGACCTGTTTGCTATTTATGCAACAAGACAAATAAAAGAAATAAACTCACTGCGTTTAATGTCGATGTTAGTTTGCCATTTTGAACCAATGAGTTGAAGGTCTGTCTGGAGGCAAGGACATGTTATGAATACTGGGTGATTCTGTGCTAGTTTGTTTGAGAGATTAATCTTTTTGTTGACAGCGTTTCTTATGCATGTCCCATATAAGACAACACATGTCACCCTGCACATTTACAGTAATGTAATTGGCCCCGTAATGTTAAGGTTTGAATCCCAAGCCTTTTCGATGCGAGTAGTGCCTTTGTAATATTGAAATTGTAATATCAAATATCACATTTGCGATAAGCTCTAGAAAGGCTCATGTACCAGTTTTGAATACCGGGTCAAGATAATAGAGCAGTAAATCACGTTCTGAGAAAAGAAAAGCAAAAAAAAAAAAATCTAAATTATACTTTATGTTTCATTACTAGTCGGGAAATTTACGATGGGTAGATTCACATTCCAGTGAAACACGAATCATCGACTGGCCCCTCGTTGAATCCAGCTTAATCCAGGTATCATTGCTTCACTGACGAAGCTCAAAGCGGAATCAGAGAACCAGGGGAAACACTGTAAGGGGAAAGTCTGGCTGACTTAGAGAAAGGGTACCGTACGGGGAATATAACCTTCTGAGGGAAACACAGTTGCTTTAGTTAATGAGCACTTTAGGGGTTGTTTTGTTTGTTGAATGGCTCTGAGGAGACTCACGGTATCACATGTGCCAAGAGGGACTAACTCCCTATTAATTGGAATTGCCAGCTCAGGGGCCTAGACGTTTAGAGCTGCAGACAGAATTTCAGATATACCACCAACCCCCCACTCCCCCCGGCCCCCCCCATTAAACCAAGCAGTTGCTTCTTTCCTCTCCCAGGATTTGAAATCTCGCGTTCTGTACAGCCCTATTGGCCCGTGTTTGGAGTTTATTCAATGTGAAATTCCATCTAAACATCTCTGCCCTTAGAAAGGGTTAGGGCTGCTTTTTCACAACTGTGTTTGTACCCCTCAATCTTTCTCTCTTTTTGTTTGGAACCCACTTACAATCACATTACACACAGCAAAATACTCCATTCTAAAACAGCACTTTTTAATTGAACAGAGTACATTTTGATCAAATTAACTTACCTAGCTAACCTAATTCACTCTGTATGCATTTAATGCTACTTATACTGCCTAATGTTATGTCATAATTAGTACAGTTACTATATACAAATGTGCACATATATCCAAAAAGAATAATGTGTACATTTGTTTGCTGTTGTGGCACAAATATGCTACACATATGCTAGCCCTAATGTCATGGATCTTTATTGTGCTATATTATGCCATCAAAGTGGGGAATCACAAAGGATGATGTTATCTTAATTGAAATATGTGTTTTTAGTGAATAAGGCATTCATTCCAGCTATATAGTAAGAAGCATCTCAGCAGAGAAGATAAGTTTATTTTTAGCCAAGCATACCAGCTTTATTGATATACTTTCTCTCAGTTTGACTTTCCCACATACTTTGTGGAAAACAGGTTCCCAGGTTTCTGCTGTTTATTTGTGTACAGTGCAGAAATAGAAGAATACCTTGGGCGGCTCGCATCGCAGGACTATTTTGAAAGAGTACATTTTCTTGCTGTATGAGATGCTTAAATTTTTGTGGTGGGTCCATATTCACTCACTCTCCAGCAAGCACATATGCATGCATGCACTCACACACACACACACACACACGCATGCACACCATACACTTTTATATGTAGTACGCCATAGTATCAAGGAATGCAGAGAGCTGTATGTGTGATATTTCAGATTCAACCATTTGATCCTTATTTAGTGTGCAGAACAAATGTGGGCCATTTATTCAGCAATTATTTCATAAGAACATAATACATTTGGTCATTTATACCGCAGCGTATGATTTATTTAGCTCCCAGGGAGTGCTGAAGTGTCTGACAGGGAATTCCAAAAGGAATTTTTTGAATGCCCTTGAGAAGGAAAAATATAGTCACATTAGAAATAGTTCTGCTGAAGACTGTCATTAAACAAATATGGATAATATCTATCTGCGCTCTTCCCATCTGACTAATAACCGTATGAATCTAATGGAGTCTTACAGTATTTGAAACACTAATCAATCCTTGTGGTCTAATGTGCCACAGGGAAGCGCTGTGGGCAAACCCCCGGCACGACAGCGCTCCATCACCGTACTCTGCAACGGAGCCCCATTGCGTCCCATTGGTGCGGCACTTTGTCAATACGGGATCAAAACACAATTAAACTTCGCAAAGGTCTTTGTCAGTCTGAGCTGTTCCGCGCTGCCACTCGCCTCGCCTCTCACACAAGCCTCTCGGGGGCGTTATTATCAATGCCTACATTATAAATCATCTCACGCCTCCTCCCAGTGATACTGCACTGCATCTCCCTGCTGACAATCCCATCTTTAACCAGCCTGAGCCGGTCCAGCTAGTTCAAGCTCTGTTTTTCGACACGTCTAGCTTTTAGCTGCTTTTAACTTGCCTATAGTCAGCTGGTCCACCAGTTTGGCCACTGGCTCGCTCTACCATCCTTACCAGCTTTAACCAGCTTTGACCAGCCACAGACAAGCTATGACCAGCGACATTTGTATCGAAAAGTGCCGTAAGACCTTATTGCTGATGTGTAAACACACACCTCAGAGATTTTATAGGTTGTGTATTTGACAAGGCACAGGTTTGGTTTATTACTGGGGATTACATTTTTTATTTTTATGCGGCACAATCATACCTTTTCCCGATAATGCTATTTAACTGCATTAAATGCTCACTCTGGTTTTATTGATGACATTACTGTCACATATCCCTGTGTAGATGCATGCCGTGCAGTCCCATGCTTAATATAAGCAGTGTGTCAGTGTAAACATGGATAATTTCATCAAAATATTTCCTGCCAAAATAGGAAAATAGTAATCACGTCTTGGAGTAAAACTGAATATTAAGGAAGGTATGTCAGTATGTTCCCGAGCTTCCAGCCTTGGGGTGGTTGACATTGACGGTGAGAGTTTCAGTGACTGAACTAGTTACACTATCAAAAGGGTTGTTTACTTTATGTTTGCATTTAACTTCAATAAGGTGCATTGTGTACCGCAGGCTATTCTGTTAGTGTACTTCAAAGCCTGCCCGCTAGCACGAGCGGCACAATATTTTACCGCCAAGAGGAACCTGTGGACTTCTGCTACATCTCATCATGGTTGTATCTGAAGTTGAATAAAATGACCTTTTTTTTCCCTTTTTCAGGTTGCTAATCAGGTTGTGCAGGCTTTGCTTACTCAAAAGGTATGTTGCTTGTTATTAACGAAAGTACACTTTTTAATTTATTGCATACAAGTTGAAGTTGATGGTATTTAATACTGATAAACTGTTTTATTTATCTATAAAGTAGAAATACAAAGACGTGTAGGTTAGGGACGTTAACAGGGCGTTGCTGTAAAGGAGCATGCATGCTCAGTCAATCTAACCTGTATATATAAAGACAAAAAAAATAAAATAAAAAAAGTTCAGTATTAAATGTACAACATTTTTCTGTAAAGTTTAGCTTAGTTTTTCTGTGAGTTTTCCCCTTTTTATTTGCTGTTTGAGGCTCTTTTTTATCTCTGCCCCCCAGGATCTGAGAGAGGAGTGTTTGAAACTGCGGACCCGTGTGTTCGACCTGGAGCAGCAGAACAGGACCCTGAGTGTCCTGTTCCAGCAGCGGGTTCGACCGCCCTCCGACCTCCTCCTCCAGGTACGTCTGGGTCCGCTCGCCGTCCGGCCTGCGCCGCCCCGAGAACAGGCACGCTGTCCAAACCCACACGACTCCCCACCGTCTCTGCATCAGTTCACGCATTGGCGAAAACCCGCATTTATTCGCTGTAGCAGTTTAAAGCCATTTTAGGCACGGCGGCAGTTCCTCCTTAGTCAAGCTGGTTAAAGTCACAAGCAAACCCATTCTAGGACATTTCAGTGCCTGAAAATGCATTTGAGGCTATTCAAAACATTGAATGCTGTAAAATGTATTATTTAAATCAACCATGTATATTTACATCCAGTAACCTTGCTGGGGGGTGCAAACATTCAGGGGAATGTTCCGGAAGCATATTGTAATATACAGTAATTAGGTTTCCTTCAGGTTTATTGGCCATTAAAGGAGCCCAGTAATTATTCAGTGTTGAGCCATGATGCTATTCGCCATTGGCATCTGAATCTGTAATGGAGTGCATTATCATTTTATAATGTTCTTGTCCTGACCTGCACCCGCTTTCTTGTTGTTGTAATTAAGTAGCTGGATGAGCTTCAGCTTTAAAAAAAAAAAAAAAAAAAAAAAAAAAGAATCTTCGGTTTAGGATTTGGTTTAGGTTTAGGTATCCTAATCCTGGATCAATAGCAAGGGGCCAGATCCAGACCTAAACATATTGTAAGGATTATGCCTGGGGGTCAAGGGGCGGCTCAGAGGGGATGATCAGTTTCAGGTCATGCAATGCATGCTGGGTAGTGGTGGCGGAGTGGTGCTCCCTCTCATGCAGAAAGCTCTCCCCTGTATTCCACTGCCGGGGAGGATACTCTGCACTACTGAATAACATCTAACATGTAGCAGCCTTCGCGGTCTACAATTACAGCTTGATGAGTTTTCAACTTTCTGCCGGTAGTTTAGCCGTTCAGCCCAAGGCCTTAACTCCAATTCCCCTTTATGATATTTGCCCTTCTGCTGGTTTGTTATTATCTGTGATTATGATTGATTCCAAATGTCTGCTATAACTCTTTGACGCACCTCAGGGGTACTTCTACAATCTCGTATTTTTGGAAATGTTTGGAAATCTCTCTCTCTCTCTCTCTCTCTCTCTCTCTCTCTCTCTCTCTCTCTCTCTCTCTCTCTCTCTCTCTCTCTCTCTCTCTCTCTCTCTCTCTCTCTCTCTGTCTCTGTCTCTGTCTCTGGGGTATATAAGACTGCTCCCATTACCATTTCTAACTTTGGTAATATCGTTAGAAATGAATCGTAAATTGTTTTTTTAGATTCCATTTTTAGCTTGGCTTACTTGAGACAATTTTAGAAAGATAAACACATACACACACACACATGCGTACACACACACACGCACACACACACACACACACACACACCACACATGTACACACACACACACACACACACACATGCGTACACACGCACCACACATGTACACACACACGCACACACATCACACACACACACACACACGCACACACACACACACACACATACACACACACGCACACAGACACACACCCACCACACATGTACATACACACACACACACACACATACACACACATGCGTACACACGCACACATGCACACACAGACACACACCCACACACAGACACACACCCACACACACCACACATGTACACACATACATTGGTGTAATGTTGCATCTGCATCCCTATGCAGTGACCAGTAAGATTTGAACATATTTTAAAGTCAACCAGTGATATAAATAAGCAAAGTGTATTTGCCCTAAGTTGGTTTTCCAGTAACTTTCTATGCCCTATGTTCTATTTATCCCAATTAAAGAACTGGAAATCAAATATAAGGCCAAATGCAGTTCAATAGTATCTATGAAACTAGTTGGGCAATTTCCCTGAGCTGCCGACCCAACACTTAAAAAGTAATTCCAGCAGAGAGCCCTGACACTCAATTCCATGTATGGCTACCTCACTTTAATGAATGTTTCCAAACTTCCTCGTCCATAGTCTGACGGTGACTGTTGCCGTAATCAAATGGACGCACAAACTTGTCGTTAGCTGGGGAAAGACACCATGCGTTTTCCCCCTCTATTCTCCTGGGAGAAGATTGGCTGACAAGCATGCTGCTGCTACTGTTTACTCTCTCTCCTTCTCTCTGTTAACTTCATCCCTTTGTTGTTTGGGGGGGGGGGGGGGGGGTTTGAAGGGTGCTGGTTGGACAGTAGCCAGGTCCATAACGTGGGTAAAATAAGGTGTTACCAAAACAGGCAAACGGGTAAAAACTGGATTTTTTATCAACATGTTTTATTTTTGTCATTCACTATTACACTTTTCAAAATGAGTCATGTAGGCTGAGTGTATTGTCCAGTGTTTTGTGACTATTGCCAAAATATGAGAACAAAATATATCTTTGTTAAAGAAGAATATGTAGTTTGAAGAGCTCCATCAATCATTCAAGTGATGCGGACGAAGTACATGCTCACAGTAATCCCAGCAGCCAACCCAAACTGGACGCAGAGCTGATTGGATGTGGCGAAACCTCATTGCTTCACGACGTGTGCCGTTCTGACCCGCAGGAACACGTTTTTCATCCCAGCAGAGCGAGGAGATGTTGGCGCAGTTATGCATTTAAAAGCTTCTCATAATTAGGACTGTTTCTAATGAGATGGAGATGATTCCTCCCGTGTGACTGACACAGCCCGGCTTTAATTCAAAATCAATAGACGCGATTCATTAGACTGAGTTTGGTCCACTGATGAGTAGAGTATCACAGCTGTAATCAGAGGACGGAATTACTAGGGTGGCTTGAGAGTAAGAAGCCACTTAAATTTTAATTATACGACAGAAAGTGGAAGCAAAGTTTCTTAAAATAATTACTTGGAAATATTGTTATTGTAGGAGTTATATTTTCTGTGGGTATAATCACACTGGTTTTGGTTTTGAGTCATGAAAGGCCTTACGAGCACGTGAAAATGACTGGAAAGTATTCACACCGTGTTCACAAGCGCATTTTGAGGTATATTAAATATCTCTGTGAATTGCAAAGTGGTGACTCAGTTCCCTCTCCTTGTAGCTGCAATATTGTCTCATGACAATGTATTAGCATAATGTGAATTTCCAAGACTCAAAAAAATCATATTAATGTTTATGAAATAAGGACTATATCAACTCAGACTTTTGGCAAATTGACAAACTACTCCCCCTGTTGTTTTAACATTTGCATGCGATTATCAAGTCACATTTGCTTTGTAAGTCGTTCAGGATAGAACTGCCAAATATGTACTGTATGCATGTATATGCATATACAGTCATGTGAAAAAGTAAGTACACCCTCAAACAGTAGTCAGTTTTTTTGACACATCTGGACACAAGTTTATTTTATTTTAATTTCAACCGTATTGATTGATTAAGGTAAACTAATTCAACAAATTATGCTAAAAAAGTCGACTTTATAGTAGACGTTATAGTATCGCTTGTAAGAGTACCAGAAAATAAGATATCAAGAGTCTTTTGATATTGTTGGGTCACAGACATCAGGTAGTCATGACATGCAAAGGATATGCAACCAAATATTTAAAACGATTACTTTATTCTATATATAAATGCAGGGGTGCCAATAATTGTGGCTCACGAGGTTTTGTTAAAAATAATAATTTCTTGATGAGGGATTTTTTTTTCTCATAATAAATTTACTTCAATTAAAAGTTGGATTTTTCTCATTTTTTCAGTGCGAGATTAAGCTAATTCACCAAACGATTAATTTTTTATAACCCTTTTTACTCATCTTTACCAGGGGTGCCAATAATAGTGGAGGGCACTGTATATCTATAAAATGACGTACAGTATATTTTAGTTTAGAAGCATTTTTTTTATCTTTATTTGTTAGTCTCATCTCGTCGCATGAGAGTCAGTATGTTGTAGTCATTCAAATGAAGCTTTTCTTCTGCAGAAATTGCAGTCCTCCAGAAGCGGCGGCCATGTTAATTACTGTGTGCAAGAGCATCTAGTTTCCACTCTGCCCTCCAGTGCACCACTGAGGGAGCTCAAGTCATTAAATTTATTGTCGCCCCAGAGGGCATCTTGAATTTCCGCGATAACGGCTCGCGACGGCGCTTCGCACTGACGGCGAGCTTTGACTCGCTGTTGTGTGTAACGCGGGAGATCAGACACTGTGGTTTTTTGGCGGCGGGATTCAACCCAAGGTGCATATCAAGGTGTTGAACTATAAGCAGACAGTGCGTCGGGGCTGTTGCTTGCGTTTGCTCATCCTTGTGGAAGACGCCAGGCTCTTGGCAAATTGAGTTGTCAGTCGCCTGGGAAGTGGAATCAGAATGCGAATCACCTCCATAGCCGTAAAGCAGGAGACGGCTCATACATTTGCTAATGCCTCCTGGTCTCTTTTTTTTTCATTCCGTCTTATTTTTCACCCCCCGCCCACAGCACCATTGCCCAATTAATTCAGGCACTTGGAACAAAGTATAAAGGATTAACGTGAAGCGGGAGCACGCTGAATAAACACACGGTACAGATAATTTTGAAATTCACTCGGCGTGAATTATGATGTGAAGGCCATGCCATCTTACGCGCTGGCAATGCGGTTATGCTAAATGCCAGCACTGGTGGAATGCATCTCGGCCAACCGCATTACTCGCTCGGATCTCAGTGTTGATTCGCCAGTGGAATTGGCCACCTGTGTCCCAGTTCTAAGGCAGGCTCTTCTTTCACTTTCTGTGTGAAAAGACTGTGATCCATTTTCCATTTATATTGGAAGAAAATCAAGAGAATGAGAATAAAGAAAAACACCAGGAAAAACAAAAAGTGCTTTTAATTCATAACTATGTTCAGGGCTGGTTGAAAAAACTCCCTTGTATAACCAGCACCATCGCTGTCCTTATAATTGGAGTTGGGCACGTAACCTAACAGCCTTTTTTTAGTGTTTGCTTTCATTGGTCCCTTGAGCCCTCGCCGAATACTGTATGACGCCTGTGGCTCCTGAATCCCTACACTACCGAGCCTTTGTTGATGACATCATAGAGGGTTGCTGAGAAGGCCTTGCTGTGTGCTCCATGATAGGATCTGCCTTTATGTGACCAGAAGGCCCATTCCTGCATTAACAGTTCCTGTGCCATGTGGACAACTAAAGAGCACTGCTGGTAAAGGCTCCCTCAGTCTTAAAATGGCTGTTCTATTCGTACACAGATGGTTCATTATTGTAGAAATGACGCACGGTACACTTTGCTTTTGGAGCAAGTCCAAGGTAGTGTTCTAAAATAATGTTTTCTACTTGCCTTTTATAGTCATGTTTACAAGCCTTTTCTATGGCGTTGCCAAAGTGACACTGACTACCGCACCAATTTTAATAGTGTGGTTCACCCGAAGTCTTCCGTGAGTACTCCTACCTCTCAAATTAAACTTGCTCTTATAGATAAAAGCAAATAATATGCTGTTTTTTTGCCGGCTTTTATTATATTTATTGTCTTCACGTCTGAAATAAACTCCTTAAAAATATCTTGTCATTATATTGTAGTTCACAGATTTTGACATTATTTGGATTCTTATATTAATTTATTTTTTTATTTAATTTCAGAGTTCACTTTAGGATCGCTAGCGACGCTATGGAGGTTGTTCTTTGGATTACACTTTCACTACGCTCTTTTAATCTCATTATAAAACACTTATACAAGGTCCATGCTTAGAATAAGGCACACAGCTTTAGTAAAAGGCTCTTTTTTGTTTTTTAATGATTTTTTAAATATGTGTTTTGTTTACCACAGGAGGATTAATGCACAATTGTTTGGCCATTTCAGCCCAATGATTTTTTAATGATTTATCCTTTTAGTAGAAACAATAAGTAGACAAAAAAATTACCAGCAAGAACCGATTTAGTTTGAATAGCTGGTGGGAGACAATCAAGAGCTAAGTGCTTCCAATGACAACATTGATCTTATATTGAGTCATGTTGGTTCTGCACAATTCTCTGTCCTTTTCTTTCATTTTGTAATTTTCTGCACACTCGCCGGGGCAGAATAATCTTCCATATATAATATATAATATTCCATATATAATTGGCTTTATGGCTGGCTTGAGGCACGGTGTGAATCAAGAAAATTTAATAAGTCTCTCAAAAGATCAGGCTGGACAGATCCAAGTGTGGCACTGTGAACTAAAACATACATTCTCAGAGGAAATGGTTCCAAAAGGCCCCTCTGTGCTCCATAGAGGTACCGTATCTACACTCTCAGAAGAAAGGGTTCCAAAAGGCTCCTCTGTATCTCCATAGAGGAACCCTATCTACACGCTCAGAAGAAAGGGTTCCAAAATGCCCCTCTGTGCTCCATAGAGGAACCCTATCTACACTCTCAGAAGAAAGGGTTCCAAAAGGCCCCTCTGTGTTCCATAGAGGAACCCTATCTACACTCTCAGAAGAAATGGTTCCAAAAGGCTCCTCTGTGTCTCCATAGAGGAACGCTATCTACACTCTCAGAAGAAATGGTTCCAAAAGGCTCCTCTGTATCTCCATAGAGGAACCCTATCTACACTCTCAGAAGAAAGGGTTCCAAAAGGCCCCTCTGTGTTCCATAGAGGAACGCTATCTACACTCTCAGAAGAAAGGGTTCCAAAAGGCCCCTCTGTGCTCTATAGAGGAACCCTATCTACAGTCTCAGAAGAAAGGGTTCCAAAAGGCCCCTCTGTGTTCCATAGAGGAACCCTATCTACACTCTCAGAAGAAATGGTTCCAAAAGGCTCCTCTGTGTCTCCATAGAGGAACCATATCTACACTCTCAGAAGAAATGGTTCCAAAAGGCTCCTCTGTATCTCCATAGAGGAACCCTATCTACACTCTCAGAAGAAAGGGTTCCAAAAGGCCCCTCTGTGTTCCATAGAGGAACGCTATCTACACTCTCAGAAGAAAGGGTTCCAAAAGGCCCCTCTGTGCTCTATAGAGGAACGCTATCTACACTCTCAGAAGAAAGGGTTCCAAAAGGCCCCTCTGTGTTCCATAGAGGAACGCTATCTACACTCTCAGAAGAAAGGGTTCCAAAAGGCCCCTCTGTGCTCTATAGAGGAACCCTATCTACACTCTCAGAAGAAAGGGTTCCAAAAGGCCCCTCTGTGTTCCATAGAGGAACCCTATCTACACTCTCAGAAGAAATGGTTCCAAAAGGCTCCTCTGTGTCTCCATAGAGGAACGCTATCTACACTCTCAGAAGAAAGGGTTCCAAAAGGCCCATCTGTGCTCCATAGAGGAGCCCTGTCTACACTCTTAGAAGAAAGGGTTCCAAAAGGCTACTCTGTGCTCCATAGAGGAACCATATCTACACTCTCAGAACTGTGCACAGACGTTTTGGGGGGCATAATAAAAGATGACACCTGTGGTAAACTGGACCATATAAAATTGCGACAGCCAACTGGGCACATTTGCTGTCTCAGGGCAGGGGCCAGAGATGAAGTACAAACCTCAATTCCAAAAATGTTGCACATAAAATGCACATAGAAGTAGGAAGCAGTGATTTGTAAATTCTCTTTTACATATATTTAATTTAAAACAGTACAAAGAAAAGATATTTAATGTTTTACCTTATCAACTTTATTGATTTTTGTAAATATACGCTAATTCTAAATTTTATGCCTGCAACACGTGCCAAAAAAGTTGGGACAGGGGCAAAAAAAAAAAAAGACTGGGAAGTTCACCTGTTTGGAACATTCCACAGTAAACAGGTGATGCTCTCATGACTGGGTATAAAAGGATATCAAAATACTCTTGATATCTTATTTTCAGGTACTCTTACAAGCGATACTATAACCTCGCTGCATTTGAATGGATCTCTATGGGAATTGGGGGGTGGGACTACATTAAGCTGTAAATTACACGGGAATAGTATGGAACCCATGGTTGGCTAAATGGCTGTAAGTCATCAAGGGTTTGCAGTATCAAACGAGCCTCAAACCGTTAACAAACAGTGCTGTCATTGAAACAACATTGGCTGAAGTTTGTTTCTGATATTTCCGTTGATAATCTTTCATAATTTATTGAATTTACTGTTGAAATCACACTCATGAATCATTTAAGATTTCATATTTACAAAGGAGACAAGACGATTCCTCATAATCCCATTGTATATGTGTACAGGGAATATATACATACAAAACATTTCTGAAATGGATTATTTTAATCTGATCACATGCATTTTTTATTATTTATTCCATAAGCTTTTGTTTTTAGAAGAAGAAAAATTCTCCATGATAAATAGTTTATTTAAGAAATAAAATATCTCCCAATGGTGGCAAATGTAATAAGAAATATATTCTTATCGGGAGATAGTAAATTAAACTTGCATTATTTTTTACCATCCCAAAATAAGAAATATGTCTTCTAATGTAATTTTTTAGTGTAATAGTTCAGCAAGTTGGGTTTCACCTTCTAATTACTCTGTTCAACACCTTTCATTATCATGGGTATGTTATGAACTCAGGTTAGGCAAATAAGGCATTTGTTTCCACCTCCCTCATTGATTGGCAAAGCCGTGGAAGAGGCTGTGTGAGGTATATCATCCATCAAAGCCGTGGAAGAGGCTGTGTGAGGTATATCGTCCATCAAAGCCATGGAAGAGGCTGTGTGAGGTATATCGTCCATCAAAGCCATGGAAGAGGCTGTGTGAGGTATATCGTCCATTACAAAACAGCCCTCCCCATATGCGCCCAACTTCCTTAAACATACAGTCTAGGCAAAAAAATATTGATGAAAACCTCTGTCTTTGTTTCGGTGCCAGGCGAGGGATCTTATTGTTTTCCTAGATGAAAGTTGAGTGTAATTATAGCCTTCATTTTATATAAAAAAAAACATTATTAGACTGTTAAATAGCTGAATAGCTGAAAAGTGCTGCCAATTTTTGGAATTGTGGACTACATTCTCCCCATATTAAAAAAAAACAAATGCAAAAATGTGTTCTGAATTCTACTTGTGAACGTACCTTTGCATTAATAATGACTAATATTAGCATATCAATAGGTGTAATCAACACAGGTTTAATCAAGAAGATCAATTAACCTTTTCATATAAATGTATATCTGATATATTGAAAGTACTATGCATTAAGTTGCACAATAATGTGCAAATTACATTTTTTTACATTGATTTTTATGTGTTAGCTTAGTTATGTATGTAGGAAATGAATTGAAAATGACCATAACCCTGACAGAGAGGACTTATGTTTATATTCTTCACACATGATTTTATATTAAATAGCCTGGTAGTTGATTCAGTGTTGCTGCAATCTTAACAGCCCTGTCCAACTGTCATTACAGTGCACCTTTTGATAGCAACCAGCTGTGATAAAATGGCCATGACAGTGGTTAGAGTGGATGTATTCGGCTGATTGATCCAGCTGTTCCGATTCTGTCAGAGCTGGCATCGATCTTTATCGAGGGCAACATCTTTACACCCTCCTGCTCCACCCTCAGCAATTTCTCCTTCCCTTCCGACATGGAGGAGGTGTGGATGAAAGGGCAGATTTGAAAGAAGTGGCGTGAAGGCCGTGTAACTCTTATGTGACGCTCTGCATGCATCTGCATTTCTGCCTCTTACCGTCATGGTTTTTCAGTTTGTCGTCTTTTTTCTGCGTTAATTAGCTGGCTACTTAAGCTCAGCGCTTTCCTGTTCCAGGGCTTTTGTGTCATACTTTGCCACGTTAAGCCAGGTAAATGGTTAGCCGGAGGACTGCATTTCTTTCATGTTTGAAAGAAATGCAGGTAACCTTCTTAGTTTAGAGAGTTTCAGATTAGATCCATAGGATCCGTCTTTCCTTTTATTTTTATATACTTTTCTTGGTTTTTTCCTCTGTTGCTTTTCTGCCCTCTTTGAGGCGGTAATTTCTGTTTATCTTTCTTATATTTATTTCGTTTGGCATCTTCGTTTGGCTCATTGTTATTTATTGAGCTTGAGGTCGTTCTTTCCTTCCGCATTCTTCTATTCTAACCTGCTAGGCTTCTCGCCGCTTTTCTGGGTTGTTTTGTGTTGGCAATATACGCCGGGAGTTATGATATACGCCGGGACATATTTCCCTTTTGTGCTTTATTTTTCCCAGTTCCGTTTGTGGATCTTTTTCCTTTCCTATTATCTGCTCGAGTTTTCGCCCTCTTTTGTGGGTTGCTTTGTGTTGGCTTACACGCCGGGAGTTTTCCCTTTTGCGTTCTTTCACCTCCCACGTTTCGAGGGTAACTTTTTGATCCCCTCATGGTCGCGTCTGGTCCCGACTCATCACACATCACACTTACCTCAGTAGCTCTAATGAACAAGTGTTCTTTTTTCTAAAGAATGGCATCTAGTAAAACATGATGACTGTTATAATAAAAGAGAGTTGATATTGTTATCATTAGTAGTAGCAGTAACAGCAGAAGTGGTGGTAGTTACTGGTAGTAATAATAGGAGCACTAGTAGCCTACTCGTATTTCCAAAGAAAAAAAAGTCTGACCCTCGCATAAGACAGCTGTGCCTGTGCATGAAAATGTGTGATATAAAATTGCACTCACATTAAATTGTCTTGCATTAGGACAGCAAATGAACACTCCATTTCACGTTGCTTAATAGGAGAAGAGTGTCAAACATATGGACATGAGAAGGCACCTTGAACTGTGCTTCCGCATGCTTGGCTTATCTCCCCCCCCCACCCCCCAAAGGATGTCGAAAGTGAGCAGCGAAGTGTTTTCTGTGCTAAAGAAAATAACATAATAACTCTTCTATTATCTATCTACGTGCCCAAAGCTGTTCAAATCTCTTAGCTTGCCTTTTTTCTCCCTCCCTCACTGGAGCAATCCACTGCCCTTGAGTCTCATAAGTGCACTCGCAATAACTGGACGGGTTATGCTAGCCTACAGTACACTAAAAATACCCCGGCCAAAGTGCACTGTTAAATTTTCTCAGCTCCGCAGAAAGCATCCTAACTAGCTCTAATGAGTTGGGTTATTGGAAATAAGGACTTGGACGGAGCTCAAGGCTGTGAGTTCTAGTTCCGCTGTAACTACAGGATTCATTAATACGCATTTGAGCACTGCCAGGTGCGCTACCAGCTTATTTGCATACACATAGGTTTTTTTTTTTTTTTGGATTATAGTGCATATGTATTTTAGATGTTGTTATGGTTAAGGTGACTTTCATTTCAATATAGCAAAGTGGTCGTGACCATATCGGACATCCTTGTCCTCTGCCAGCGCTTACTGCCTGAAAATAAATGAAGGGACCTAAAAGTACTTGGTGTTATTGTGTTTTAAGGTTCTTTCAAAGTGCATTAGATATGAAAAATGGTGGGTGGGGGTGGGGGGGGACAAACAACAATTCTCCAAAATAGTGTTGAAGTTGCCCTTGGTGGCCAATGCTGTCATGAATCGAGAGTGTTATAATTTCTTCAGTTAAGAAGATCTGAGAGCAAAGAAATAAATTTTAAAAAGTGGTAATAAGCCTAGTGATTACATTTGGGTCGTGTAAAGTCCTTTCCATGCAGACCCTAAACAAAGAACGGAGTACATCATTAAATAATGGGCGAATATTTTCTTTTTTTGAAGAATCATCAAAGTCCCCAAGTCCCCAAAGTAATTATTTTCTGCTCACATTAATTATTCCTAACAGATGACATTAATGCCTTTGAGTTAAAAGTCCTTGCTGAAAGAGCCTTGCACGGGGTCAGTGTCATTTTCTTTTTTTTTTTGAATGGTGGTTTTGTCAGGAAGGCCGATTGTAGAATGGAAATGTACCACAATGCAGACAACTTTTAAAAACGTTATGATATCACTGCTTTTATCCGCTCACAGCAGTGGGGAGTAAGTACCCAATATCGTGATTATATTTGCAAACGTGTGCAGTATGGCAAACCGTGTTGTACCGTACACATTAATGTCTAAACATTTCACTGGCACATCCTTTTTACTGAATGTGAAGTATGTCCTAGTGATTCTGTTGAATTATTGCATTTTTGGGGAGATAATTAATACAAAGATGTTTTGTGACATTTAGATGACTGATTTTTTGTGATGAAAAGCCACGTTACTCATATTTGATATTTTGTGGAAGGTATTGATTCAAGGTCTTTTCCATTCTCAACCTTTTACGGTATATCCTGCTTTGCATGTCTGACTGCATTTTACCACATTATATCAGAAATATATATAATAAAATATATATAAAATATATTATTTAGCCACATTATATCAGAAATAGCTATGCATGCCATGTAGAGTAAACTCTTCATGTTCACATTGTGCTTATTGTGCTATATTATTTAAAAGAGATAAGAAAATTATTTAACAGATCCATTTCAAGACTGATTTGAATCAATAGGCTCCTAATTGGTGAAAGTGTGGACACATGGCCACTAAAACTAACCATTTGGTAGATAATGAAGAATTCAAACACAAAGCAAATGATAACGAGCCAAACCTGCATTGTGTTACTAAGTTTAAAGAAAAAATTATCAGTTAAACACATGTTCAACAACCTAATTTGAAGCCTATTGATTCACTTCACTCTTTAATTTGATCAGTTAAAATACATCATTTTGTAACCTCTTTTTATGTAATTTTGCAACATAGCACAATAAGCACAATGTAAATATGGAGAGTTTACTCTACATGGCATGCATAGCTATTTCTGATATAATGTGGCTAAAGAAGGTAAATAATTCCTCTAAACATGAAAAGCAACTAATTAAGAAAAATTAACAGCTTGAAAACTGGTTGCAACAAAAACCAGCATACACAGGGCCCAGGACCGGTTTGGGAACCCCTGTTCTACAGGGTGCACTGTCAGCGTTCAGTCTCCGGTCATTAGAGTGGACCATCAGAGCACTGCGGTCATAAGAGTGGACCATCAGAGTATGAACTGCGGTCATTATGTTGGACCATCAGAGTATGAACTGCGGTCATTATGTTGGACCATCAGAGTATGAACTGCGGTCATTATGTTGGACCATTAGAGTATGAACTGCGGTCATTATGTTGGACCATCAGAGTATGAACTGCGGTCATTATGTTGGACCATCAGAGTATGAACTGCGGTCATTATGTTGGACCATCAGAGTATGAACTGCGGTCATTAGGGTGGACCATCAGAGTATGAACTGCGGTCATTATGTTGGACCATTAGAGTATGAACTGCGGTCATTATGTTGGACCATCAGAGTATGAACTGCGGTCATTATGTTGGACCATCAGAGTATGAACTGCGGTCATTATGTTGGACCATCAGAGTATGAACTGCGGTCATTATGTTGGACCATCAGAGTATGAACTGCGGTCATTATGTTGGACCATCAGAGTATGAACTGCGGTCATTAGGGTGGACCTTCAGAGTATGAACTGCGGTCATTATGTTGGACCATCAGAGTATGAACTGCGGTCATTATGTTGGACCATCAGAGTATGAACTGCGGTCATTAGGATGGACCATCAGAGTATGAACTGCGGTCATTAGGGTGGGCCATCAGAGTATGAACTGCGGTCATTATGTTGGACCATCAGAGTATGAACTGCGGTCATTAGGGTGGACCATCAGAGTATGAACTGCGGTCATTATGTTGGACCATCAGAGTATGAACTGCGGTCATTATGTTGGACCATCAGAGTATGAACTGCGGTCATTAGGGTGGACCATCAGAGTATGAACTGTGGTCATTAGAGTGGATCATCAGAACACTTGGTCACATTAGGGTGGACCATCAGAGTGTGCAGTGCGGTCATTAGGGTGGACCATTAGAGTGTCCAGTGCGGTCATTAGGGTGGACCATTAGAGTGTGCAGTGCGGTCATTAGGGTGGACCATTAGAGTGTCCAGTGCGGTCATTAGGATGGACCATTAGAGTGTGCAGTGCAGTAATAAGAGTGGACATAAGCACTCACACTGTCATCAGGGTGGAACATCCGCTTATGACACGTGACCGTCATCAACATGGAACATTAGCGTTAGCAGGGGGGTTCTTCATGGTGTACCCCACTCACTGCAAGGTTGTCTTCTAACAGTCTGTATGTGTGTGTGCGTGTGCGTGTGTGTGCGTGTGGTGTGCACGTGTGCGTGTGTGCGTGTGCGTGTGCGTGTGGTGTGCACGTGTGCGTGTGCGTGTGTTCCCTTTCAGAAACTGCACTCCCGGATCATGGGTCTTTCTGCAGGGGACTTGATCCTCGACCCAGAGAGGAGCAAACATTTCCTGCTGTCCCGTAACACTGACTCACCTGCACAGGTGAGAAAACAAACCGATAGCACCTTACCTGCCTGTCACAGTTTAGCTCATCCTTTTCTGGTCACAACAACAGCACTTACATTATTGTTATGCCATTAATTTACATTAATTTACCATCAAGGGTAATTTACATAGATTGTATTTTATATATTTTTAATTTAGAGAACTGGATATTTGCGTACTGTGTTCAGACTAAGTGCCAAACCTTCAGAGCTGCAGAAACATTGACCATACTCTGAAGGCCCTCCTCTTAAGACTGTGCCTTGGCTCTTCCACCCCAACCCTCTCTAATGCTTTTATAATACGCATCTCTAAAATCCTATTCGTATTCAGAGACGGCAATTGTTTGCTTGTGTTCGTTGTTTGTATAACTTAGATTAATATTAAATAAGGTAGTTGACAAGCTGTCAATCAGATCTGCACTTCTTGCACTTGCTGTCTCTATTGGGTCTGTACTTCCACACTCTCGTGAAGGGGTGTACAATCTCTTCCGAAAAATGGCCAGTGTGGGGTCAGGTTTTTTCTCTAAGACACCTGATTCTGCTTAGCAAGGTCTTGATTGAAGACAACGATTAGTTAATTGGTGCATGTTTTTGCTCTAAGGCACCTGATTCTGCTTATCAAGGTCTTGATTAAAGACAATGTTTAGTTAATTAGTTTAATCAGGTCTCGTAGTGCTGGGCTAAATCGAAAAGACTCGCACCCACGCCGGCCCTTTTCACATAAGATAGGACCCCTGCTTTGGTGAATTACTGCACTTCAATCCCTTCCCCTTTCTTTTCTGCTTGAATTATAAGTAAATTTAAAAGCCAGTAAATTTAAATAAAACGAAGAACCTTTTTTTTTACAGTGATACAGTAGCTCACTTAGGATTTAACTGTGCAACAGAAAGGAAGCCAACTTAGTTGGGGTCGGCAGTGTAGTGTAATGGTTAGGGAACTAACCATTGTAACCTTGTAACCCAAAGGTTGCAGGTTCAATTCCCAGGTAGGACACTGCCGTTGTACCCTTAAGCAAGGTACTTAACCTGAATTGCTTCAGTATATATCCAGCTGTGAAAATGGATAGTATGTACAAAAAAAAAATGGTGTAAGTCGCTCTGGATAAGAGCGTCTGCTAAATGCCTGTAATTTAATGTAATGTAATGTAGTTGCCAAACCCCTGGCACATTTAAAATTATGACAGTAAAGGAATGCTTCATTTTTCTAGTTTTGACTTCAGTTTGTCCTTTAGAAAAAGCAGGCAGTGTAGCATATTGCCCATCTCATCACACATTATGCACAGCAGGAAGTTCTTTTCAGCTTGAATTAATTCCTTAAAACCAAAGTGCTCGAGGAGTTGAACATATGGCCAAGCAGTTTGAGTTATGGTTGGGCTGCATGGTCTGCTGACTTTAATCCAGCCTCGGCTCTTAATTGTTTTTTATTAAAGTCATCATTTGGATAGGAATTCACCTCACCTGCTGTTCCAGGTATAAATAATATTAATTAAAAAGCCACTTTAAACATGGCTGGACACTGAGCTTTCAGGATTGGAGTCGCCTCCCTTGAACCTTGATTCAAGGATCATACTCTACCCACTGTGTTTTGGGCAAGAACATAATGCCAGTGCATATATATATTCTTTAAAGAGCTGCTTTACCTGTAATTAAGTGTTTTCAGACAGCCATTCCATGTAAAATACATTTAACTTGATATTCAGTCTTCATTTTTTCTTATTAGCCGTATGACAAATATCTGCACAGAATGTGACAAATTGAAACACAAAGATGAATAATGAAAACTGTTTGACACTCTTCTCCCATTAAAGCGCAGTCTTGTTTTTCATTTGAAGTGGGGAAACTTCGCCGACTACTGCACCGGACATTACCGTTTCCGGCACGTTGTGAAAACTTTGCTTTTCAGAAACAGCGCATTAAGGAATGACATTGATTTTGCATATTCTGATTTTATGGGGAACTGAGCTCTTAGGCGCTTACTTTAAAGCGCTATTTGATCTCATATTTCACTTTAGCTGGGGAAAAGAAAACACATTTTTGGAGAAAAAATTATAATATTTAGGCTTGCGGTGGCTAGCATGGGGTATCAATACACCGCAAGAGTGAAGAAGCCCAGCCATCCAGCACTGACACTAAGATGGATGGTGAGTCATCGGAGCGATTCTAATAGAAAGGATTTCTGTACACAGGGGACCACAATTAGACTGCTATAGAGAGTTTCTCCCTCTGTGGACTTCTACTCAGCTTTTAAATTCATTTAACTTGTCTGGCCTATAGTATACCATCTATCATAGATGTTCTTTGAAACTTGGCAGTTCTGTTCCAGCTCAAACTTCAGTGTAAATTCATTCGCTGTGACTGTCGAAATAAAGACTTACATTGCAAAAAAAATAGTGCTGGATGGTTGTGCTTTACTGGGTCAGATCAATACAATCATTGCATTTGCAATTGGAGTAAAGCCAATGAACTGGAGCAGCCTCTGGCTGTCCTGGCAATGCTCGTAAGTTGTGGTCTATGTTCATAATATACCTTGCCAGAGACAGATATGTGTGCTTGAATGAATGAAGTCCCTCAAACTGTTTGTGCTAAAAAAAATTACAATTACAATCACAGTGGTGTTGTCCAGACTGGTCAAATGTAATCGATAACACACACCAAGTGATTGACCACGTGTTTGGCATTTTACATCAGCCTGGACACTTCACCCGGATGATCTTAAACAGAACTGCACTCTGTGCCCTCTGCGATTCAGGATAATCCCGTCTGCTGTGTAGGATTAGAGCCCAAAGGCCTCTCTTTCCTTGTGCTGTCACCACCAGCCAAGCAGATAGGATCATGCCTTCCCTGGTTCGAGCTTGAGTTATTGCACGTTGATGTGTGAGAGTTATCTTCTACCACTTCACTGCCGTTGTTGAGCTGTTCTCTGGTAGTGTGGTATATTCATGTGTTTATAAAAGCCACTGCAGTCAGTTTATTGGCCAAAGCAGCTTTTAACATCATTAAAAATGTTCCGTCAGCATTATTCCTATTAATGATCAGAAGTACTATTTCTGGGCTTGTTTTTTGTTAGAAAAGAGTCAAGAACCATATTAGTATTCCTTTCCGAAAACCCTAATGCTAGGGCTAAAGCAGGAATTTATACCGTGATGAATTATGTGATTTTATACATGGGCATAAATTTAAGAAGTATGTACATTACATTACATTACAGTCATTTAGCAGACTTACACAACTTTTTAGCAATTTTTTACATATTATCCATTTATACAGCTGGATACTGAAGCGATTCAGGTTAAGTACCTTGCTCAAGGGTACAACGGCAGTGTCCTACCTGGGAAGATAGATAGTATCTATATGTCTGTCTGTCTGTCTGTCTATATCATATACTTACACGTAGCTACGTATTAACAAACTTGGCTTGAAAATACTTAGCCTCATGCCCAGAATGTTGATGGATTCCCATCTGTACTATACAGTCTCATTTCTCCGCTCTTAAATTCCCCCGCCGTTGCCCGTTGCCGCGCAGGACGTTCAGCTCAACGGGAAGACAGGGAACCCTGCGGGGAGGTTCTCCAGCCAGCTGAGTCTGACGGTTCCCGCGGGGGCCTACCCCCGGAGCAGCTGCAGCAGCAGCGAGCTGTCCTTGTCCAGCGCCTGCAGCGACTTCTCCAGCGGCTCCTACACCTGGAACGAGGGCCGGTCCAGCGGCAAACTGGTAACTCGCTTTCTGCCTCTCTTTCATCCTTCGGCTGTTTGTCCTTTCCAGAGAGCACAAGACTATTGCGCAAAATGTCCCGTGTGGTTCTAAGAGGGGAAAAAAAGAATTAGAAAGTGTTCCATTCATGCATCAGGATTTTATTAGTCTGCCCTATGCCTCGGTACTTACTAATCACTTCCCATAACATTTATTATAAACTAAATGTTAGCTGTCAGATTCTTTCTCTAAACTCTAAACGCAAACTCTAATATTTGTGTATTGTGTATATTGTGTCTTGTGTATATTTGCTGTTGTACTTTGTGGTTCTAATGGGTTCCAGGCAAAATTATTCAATGAAATGAGTATTCTGTGTCTGTATCACTGTACAGCATAGCTCATGCATCATATGCCAATTGCTTGTAGACATATAGCCAGGTGTGGTGCAACATGATTTATGATTTACAGAAGGTAAATCATGTTAGGGGTTGCAGAGGATTTTCATATTCCTCTTAAGTAGTTGCTGTGTCATGCTGTTTAGATCTCAATGAATTTACTGTGCAATACCTTAAGTGATAGTATTGCAAAATATATAATATATACATATACATATACGTATATACTGTGTGTATATATATTTATATCAGCTTACCCCTGCAGTATGAAGAAGACGATTGCTACCCATGTTTAGCTCAGGAAAACTAATATACAGTAGGGAAATATCTTCTGTGGAGACCAGCTTGATGTAGAATGCAACAATCTTAAGATATCTGTGTATGGTTGTGATAATGAGAGAGCACTGCATTGCCTTCAGGGATGCTGTTAGAATAACTAATCAATGCACCACAGCCTTTCCAAGTTCTTCATACTACATTTCCGTATGATTCTTTTTGTTAGATTAATTTCCAGAATTGTGTCTCTTATCCTGTTCAAAATACATATCTACAGTATAATATCATTGCTGTGATGTGTGTGGATTGCATATACGTACATGTAATCTGAAAATAAGATCATTGGGACCTATGATAACTATTAAAGTGTACTGATAATAGAAGTCCCAATTTGCAGTTTGAATTAATTGGAAAACACAATATTGCATGAAGCCATTTCAATATTTGGCTCAATGAATGGCTCTTTTATGACGTGTCTCTCGTATTCCATTTCAGAGTGAGCAAGAAGTGTAATTGCAGATGGAGAGTGGGATGTCAGTGTAATTATCTCAAAAACCCACTAGCAGTGCAGAAATGTTACGTACAATTGGGATTAGTTTGCAATCCCTCGTCAGTTGGGCATTATGGAATATATTGAGGATATTATTAAAGTTTATGACAAGAAGAGATGCTGGTACTTTACAATGCATTTTTGACATTATGTGCATCTGTTTGTCTCCTCACCACAGTCCTCTTTGAACTGGGAAAAAAGATCAAGCCTGGGGTCATCGGCTCCCAGCAATATTTGGGCCCCCCCAGAGGAACAGCTGCCTGCCCGGAAGAAGGAGTGCCACATTCTGGAGGGCCTGAAGAGGCTCCAGAGGCGCAAGCCCAAAGAGTCTTCCAAATCCGGAGTCTCTAAGTCAGGCTACAAGGACTGCATGAACTCAAATGAAGGGATTTATTCCCTGGGGACCAAATGTGGGAGCCAAGCGGCACCTAAACCTTCCTCAACAGAAAAGTCCGCCAGCCTGTGGGTTGGCAACAAAGGGTTTGCTTATGACTCTGATGATGCCGATGATGAATTTCCCCACCCCTGCAGCACAGACCACTGGGAGCCAAGCCACAGGAAGTCAGAAGGCCTCTGTGGCCAAGAGGAGACGCTGAACACCGGAGTGGGGGTTGCTTCTCCAAAGCACCCCGCCATCACTGGCTACGACTCCAAGGAGCGGCCTGAGAAGCTCACAAGCTTCCTCAGCAGCTTCTTCTCCAGTGGGAGATCCCGGGCCCTGCTGCCATGTGAGGTGAGCCACATAGAGGCCAGCCTCTTCCACCCCCACCACTCAGATTCAGATGATGCAGAGGAGCTGGAGAGTACCAGCGGCCGGTTACCCACCCAGCCAGAAAGGGACCCTAGGCGACTCTCCAGGGGGGTGGACAAACTACCAGCTCCCCAAGTCTTGAGGAAGGATAACAACCGAGCACAGTCTGCGGACAGTAGGCCGAGGCCCCTTAGCCTGATCGATCAGCTCAAGGTATCCAAGAGTGCGCAGTCTGAAGAATGCATAGCCGTAGTCTTCAGCACAGAGGACGGGAAGCCCGTTGAGTATATCTCAGAGCACTCTGCGGTCATGGGTCAAACTGAGATTCCAAGGCGCCGGCCACAAAGCGCGTCCATCAGCGAGTACACCCAGCTGCTACCTCAGGGGAGGCCTACCTGTCAGCGGGGAATTGATGTGAGGAATTACACTGTCTTAGAGTCCCCAGAGAAGCCAGTTGAGCTTCATTCCCCTGGAACAGGGAGGAAAAGTATCCTGCATCAGAGTGAGGGCTCACAGCAGCAAAAACCGACAAGGTCCCCCCACAACCGTGCTCAGAAAGGCCACTCCGTCCCACCCATGGTAAATGGTGCTTCCAGCCCGAAGGCTAACTTAACTAAGATCCCTGGCCGAAGCAAGGAATCCCCCATTAAGGTGTCCACTGAAACAGGCAGCGGTGGTTCCTTAGCTTCCCCGAGCCAGGAACGGTCCCCCTCCTCCCCTCCGGTCAAATTGTCCAAGTTTGGCAGAGCCCCTGGTAGTGGTTACTCTGCTCAGAGTCCCAGAGCAGCTCACTCCAAGCTTCCATTCAGGTCCGAATGGGGGAAGGGCCACAACTCCAGCATCCCAGGCTCTCCACTCCTGACTAGAAGGCAATTGGAATCCATGGACTGTGCCGAACTGCCCACCCATGATGTCGGGCAACAACTTGAACTCAGGTCCCCTTCTCCACCTCCCCCTCCTGGTCGCTCTACCTCCCTACTGATCAGACCAAACTATGATGGCACACCTCAAGCACTCAAACTTGGGGTTCGCCAAACTGGACCCAGCACTGTGAGGGGAGCCCCTCATGGCTCCCAAACACACCCTCATGCCACACTAACTATGCTTAACGCACAACATCCAGGCACTCTTAAGAGCCAAGACTCTGTCCCCTGGGATGCAAGTTATAACACAGAGGCTGTACCTCAGAGGTTAGTGGATGGTACTAGCCACCACCTTCAAAAATCTCCTGCTTCTTGTCGGACTCCCTTTAGGGGATCGCCAAAAAGGATCACTGCAAAACTCTTCCCTTCCTTAGCTTCAGGGCACGCTGTAGATCTTCACGATGCCACATCCAAAGGTTTGAAAAACAGTCTTCACAAAGGGCGTTCACTACAGAGCACAAATTGTGGCAGGAAAGGGCAGCTTGCTGAGAATGGATACCCGCAGTTGTACAAGACCTCAGGCAGCTTGCCCATATCTCTGCAGAGTCACTCTCCAGGTGTTACAGGGCCCTACAGGACTGCTCTACAGCCTTCTCAAGCCATGCCAGACTCCACAGTCCTGGGGCTCAGCCCGCAGAACTCGGCAGAAAGGGTCACAAAAACACGCATTCCTGTTGGCATGAAAGCTTTGGTGAAATCACCTGCTTTGTTGAGAGAAAGCTCCTCCGTATCCGAGCAGTACGATAAAGACCACATCAACATCACCTCCAAAGGGTCGGCTACATCGACCACTTTCAACCTGCGGAGCGAAGCGCCGCAGAGAACGTACGGTTTCGATTCGACATCAGGAAAGTCCCGAGGAGAGATGAGACCGGAAATCCGCTGCAGCTCAATGGATGGAGAGCTGCTCCATCCGGTGGCGGCCGAAGACGGCTCGCTCTGTGATGAAGTGGATGCGGAAGGCAGACTGTTCAAGCGATCCATCTCTGTTACCACTAAGGCCCACTTAAAGCCTGCACTGGGGATGAATGGCGCCAAAGCACGCAGCCAGAGCTTCAGCACCCATTATATGCAGAGACCTTGCATTGGGACGTCGGACGGACCAGGGAAGGTTCGAACCCATATCATAACAAACACGGGTGATCGGGGAAGCTCCTTGACCAGGCAGAGCTCTCTTGGGGATGGCTTCCAACCCAGGTCCATGGGCGGGTCACGGGAAAGCCTTCTTCAAAGCGCCGTCAACATCCGCCAGGGTCCTCATGGGTGCATGAGTGGCTCCAACAGCAACCATGGCCTCCCGAGCAAAGCCAACCCCAGGGCCAGCGCTCAGAAGGAGGTCCGTAGTCTACCTCTCATTGACAGGCTTGGCCCCAAAAGCTCCAGACAGCCAGCAAAAGTGGCGTCACACCCTCAGTTTGACTCGGATTCCTTTCCCGCCTATAGCCCTGAACTACAAGTAGAGGGTGTGGGGAAAAGGCTGCTCGCTACTAATAAATTTGACCTGACAAGGAACGTCTCAAAGCAGACTGGCGGCGGTGCAGGGCTTGAGGAGCCTGAGAAACTTGTGAGCCCCTCAGCCTGCACCATTGAGGAGAAGGTGATGATGGGTATCCAGGAAAATGTACAGAAAGGCCAGGAGCAGAACAAGTCGCAGGCTTCTGAAGCTAAGCATAAGACCGGCTCATCCATTGCTAACTGGTTTGGTTTCCGCAAAAGCAAGCTTCCAGCTCTGGGGGGTAAGAAAAGCGACGCCCCTAAAGGAAAAGAGGATAAGAATGAGAGCAGGCTTGGCTCAGTGCTGGCTGGCAAAGCGAAGGATAAGAAGAAAAATGAAATGCAGTGCAAGGACAGTCACGATCAAACGATAACAGAAAACAGGGAAAAACTAGGGTCAATAATGGATCAGTGCCATTTCCAGACGGGACAACTTACAAATCAGACCCAGCATTCTACCAGCTACATGGGGAAGGATCAGTTTGTGAAGGAGATTCTAATCAGGTAAATGTTTGACAGATGTGTTTCCACAAAACTTTAGCTATCAATAAACAGAATTACATATTTGACAAAGATTATGTCTATTAGTACTGTTTGTTTATTAGTACTAGTACAATTTAGGTTTGACTTTATTTTTATTTATAATTTATTTTAGTACATGTCTGAATGACATTTGTTGTGTAAAAATATAGGCCTATATCCACTTTTCTTTGTTTCTAATATAGCTAGTATGGCATTTGTTAGACCTGTAATGTGATTTTTCCATGAGACAAAAGGGTAATGTAGCGAAAAGTAAAGAACATGCTTCCGAGATGCGTAAACTGATTTAAACTACTGAAGCATTGTAGTTCCGTGACCGTCATTAAAAAAAAATAAAAATAACTTCCCACATTCAGACTGTGTGTGCCAGTATACAGTATACATATGTGGCTGTATTCTTGCATGTTGCTGTGTTCTTGTATCATTGTGAAAATATGAAAGCTCTAGAGATGGATTAAACAGCAGATTCCTGTTTGAGGCATTGTACAGATTAAGCGACCACCTTCAGTTCTCTCAGCTGGAAGCCACTGAGTCAGTGAGACAGTGTGATCCACGATTCCCGTCTACTGCCCTCAGCCATCTCAGCTACGAAACAAAAAAAGAAAAAAAGTATATATATTAGACCACCTTCGATAAATTGATATACTACTTCAAATTGTAACCGACAGATTTTATCAAGGGCTAGTTAGAAACATTTATCACTTGACAAGTCCAGAGACAGAGAGATAAAACAGGTTATTTCAGATATTATGGCAGAGGGAGGCAGTGGCAGGATCGAAGTAGGATAGTGTCATTTATCAGTGGAATCACTTTCCACCTGCAGAGTTAATATAAAAGTGGCTCAGCAGACAAAAAAAAAAGAAGATCAAATTCTGTTTCCTTTAGGAGTGTAACTAAGGGCAACTCCCATGGTGCATCTCTTCCTGGCGTCCCCAACACTCCCCAAGGCATTCCCATTGAAAAAAGAGGAATGAAGGAAGACATTGAGATTCATGTTGATGCCAAGGTAAGGTGAATGGAGCAGAATAATTTGTGAAACTAATTATTCTGCCATTTTTATTTTTGTTTTTATTTTGCAAGGTTACCTTCTTAGGAAAATCAACATAAGTGTGTATTTTTCTGAAGATTTTTTTCTCTCCCAAGCCATCTGTACATTTTATTTGTTTACATCTGCTTTTTCCATTTTATGAAATGTAGAATTATGTTATGTTAGTTATTGCATAATTTCAAGTGTCTTATTGCCTAAAGTGCAAACGCGATATATGGAACATATTAGAACCATTCTATTATACTCAGTGGCGTAACGTCGGCTGTAAAATAGGCCTTCGGTAACCTTACCTTTATACGGATATTACTCTCAACCTGTTTCTACTTATAGTTCTTAATTATCAATCAAGCAATTCAATAACCGAATAACAAACATCAATGAATATATCAAGTTTTTCTGTGCTAGTATTTTTCTTTGCGTCATAAAATGGGTAGCACTTAAATATATGTAGCGACGGCCTGCGCGTTGGAAAAAGTGGGGATTACTTGTTTCCGTTTATTTAGCTCCAGTAGCCTAACAATCAATCCATTCATTCTCTGAATAATCAAGACCAATTTGTAGCCTATAATGATTTAGAAATGATAATGACAAAGAGACAACTTAAGATTGTTTAACAAGGATCAGGCAATAATCTCAATGCGTTAAAGAATGTAATTAATTTTAAGACGACACTAAAATTAGTCAAAGCGATTTAAACATTAGAAAGCATAAATTTAAAGAGGACAGCCTCTTAAGTGTCTCGAATCGTTGAGAGCAGCGCATAATACAGGCTAGAAATACTCATTTACGAAAATCTACGTTGAACATTTAAACATGGAGCATTTAAAAGTCAGAATCTTCGCATGATAACACAACATCATAAATGTCGATATACAAAAATGCAACACAAGTTCATGTTGCACAGAACAATAATGCTATCTCAAAATAACTTGGTAGCCTAATAATTTACTTCTTGTTCTTGGTTATTGAGTGAATCAATTATTTGATTGACAATCAGGAAAAGTAAACGGAAACAGATTGAGAGTGATCATCCGTTAAAGGTAAGTTTACAGAAGGCCTAGTTCTACTCCCACGGTACGCCACTGATTATACTTAATACAGTATAGAAGATAGAAGAACAATTTACTTAAGATTGAAAGAGAACAGAAACTCAGGAACACAAACTATTAATAGGTAATTTGTCAATCCGTCGGTTTTGTGATTATTGGGTACACAAGAGACTGAGAGTGCATTTCTTTTATGTGGAATTCCACTAATGCTTTCTGAGGTTTCAACCTTTAAAATCTTTTCTGAACTGGGGACCAGCTTTGACTGCCTCTGTTATTTCAGTGCACTCAGAGTCATTGTAGAGTCTCGTTCAGAAGAGCCAGCTAGCACTCATTTTGATATAATTAAGCCTTTTAGCGGCACCTAATTTCACCCTTCCTACAAACATTTGCGCTATATCAATCCAGTTTTGTTTCTTCTTTCTTTTCTCCATTCTACAGTCCTGCTTCTTTTGTCATTGCGTCAGTTAGGTTTGAATTGTCCTGTAGATTATACATTGTATGCACTTGGCTGAGAAAAGCTTGTCTTTTACTTTAAAGACAATGTACCTTGCTGTTTTCCTTGAATTATCTCAAAGAACAGGATGAACAGATGAGGTAAATTGTTAGGCCACATAGACGAAATTCAGTTGGGTCCCATGTGGACTTCTGATTGGCAGGTAGCAGGTCTTATCAAAGGCCTTGAAGTATCCCCTGCCTACGGAAATAGATAATATAGCATGATCATTCATTGTTTTATTATTGTCAATCAGGTTTTCTCAGTGGCTAGTCTTTATACTGTATTTGAAGCTTATCGATGATAAATTTACTTAGTCAGATTTGTCCCAGTTCATTCCAAAAAAATGTAACTGTCAAGTGTTGTTAAATATCACTTTCCAGTGGAGGTGAGAAACCGTCGCTGTGAAAACCTTCGCTGTGATAGTACCGTCATCACAGGCGACATTCATTGATGATGATAACGATTTGGTCACTTATTATTTAAAAAAAAATTAGTATTTATGCTGGGTAGGTTGAATGAGCACACATTCTCTTTCACAGCAATGCCCTGTTAACACAGTTAGCCAAACACTTGGGACTCAGGACAGCTTTTCACAAGTCTCATGGTTCTGGCAGACTTTACAGGACACACTTCAGCCTGCAGTGAGAAAATTATGGCCTGGCAGAATCCTTTTTGTTATCTGCCACCATTAAGGCATAGGAATTCTGTAATATTCACACAAAGTGCGTCATGCCTAAAGGCATAACTCCATTATGTTAATGGAAGCATTCGTTTATTTTGCCACCACAAAATGTGTGTGATGACAGCATATTTATTGTAATTTTTAGCAAGAATAAATACGAGGCATGTTTTTTAAGTATGCGAGAATTGGCATTCACATTTTGGCTCAAACCTTATTAACATATAATATTGTATTTGTGTTTTACTTACCACCTTTCATAGCTGAAATGGTACACCTGTGTGCACTATTGCCTCTATTTCTAGAATAGTGTGAGTGGTGTTAGTACTGTTGTGTATTTGTTCAGTGAACAGAGGGCATTTTCTTTTCTTGTTTTTTTTTAAAAATGTCACAGACAAACTAAAGTGCAGTGGAGTGCATAACCATTCAAATTAAACTCTGGCTTTAGAGAACCTTTCAGAGAAAAAAATAAATGTTTTAATTTAATCCCCTTGAATATTGTTGACTTGATGCCACATACATTAAGATCTTAGCTCCTCACAGCGGAACGGTCATTGGAGTTCGGTCCTGCTAAATCTGCCACATAACCTCATGAAAGTTTTTATTTTAAGCAATAATCCAACTGTCCAAAATGTTTCTGCCTAAAAATAATTGAGGGTACATAAAATCAGTTCTAGAGGGTTGTTAAACTCAGAAAGATGAAGTTTTGTGCTATTAATTTTCAGATGTTCAGGAGACTCGAAACCGGTTAATTCTGCATTACTCCATCCTACTTTAAGCAGTGAACCAGGGCTGGGATATGATGCCGTTTATTTACGCACACAGTTTAAATTTGCACTGCAATTATGCTGAGTGAATTTCCATGTATAATGTTTAAAGAAGCTGTCATTGGTACCCAATAATGTTCCACAAACAGACCAAGAGTGTGACCCAGAAGATCAATCTTAGGGCGGAGATTGAAGCAGACCTCGAACCCGAACCACACTGTCAAGACCACATGATAGGTAAGGGTTTGTGTCAGTGGATGTGCTTCTATTTAACCCCTCAATCTGATTGGTTCACTTCCTTGGGGGTGCACTATGAAGCAAGATTATGGGGTTAGCGAGCTAATTTAAGTTTTATCCCTGGGTTTTCACAACCCTGGGTCACAAAGCTGACTCAGTTTTAATCGGGGTATATAGCAATTTATGCTGCATGGGTAACCTAGTCCAAAGTAGGTTATGTTCAGGCAGATCCACCCTTTGAGGAATTAACTCCTTGGCTTTGGAAAAAGGCGTTTCCATTCCTAAAGGATCCTCTAGAGCTAGGTACGGATAGTGAGGGGGTCTCTTCACAGGGCGTGATAGAGACCGACAAAATCCACTGGTTTTCTCCAAAGCTATGCTAGTACTAGGAATACTGTAGTCCTACATATGCAAGCTTCCTGACACCTACTGTATGTGCCCATAGCCACTTATCCCTTAATTATTGGACAGTGATAAGCCTGAGTCCCATAATTCTGGAGTTTATGAATAAACTTTGGTGCCATTGCTTCAGGCAAGATTTTAAATATCCTGTTTTCAAGGTTAAAGTTTAGGAGCTATAGAATGTGTAGTTGTCACATTAGAAATAAACTGTAGGACAATTAGCGAGACTGTAGATGTATGTGTTATGACTGGTAAGGTAAATAAAGTATTAACTAACAAAATTACAAGATTAGCATTTTTTTCCCCAACGCTGCTCCCTGGTTTTGCTTATTGCCTTTATGATTGTTTTTCTGCTCTTAATATCTGTCTGTTATATCCACCAGTATCCATCATTTTTCCTCAGGAGAAAAATGCACTGCTTGAGTATGGTCCATGCTGTACCACACTGGTTCCCAAACCCTGTTCCTGGAGATCTACCATCCCGTAGGTTTTCATATTTGGCCACCCTATTTTGATTCTGCTCAACTAGATCTCTAGCTGTTGAATGAGGTTAGGTTCGGAGTGAAAACCTACAGGACGGTAGATCTCCAGGAACAGGGTTGGGGAACCACTGCTGTTAAGCTATAGGCTCATTGTTGCAGACATCGTCCCTCTTATGGGAACATGCACAGAGCTTTATTTTAAAAAAAGCCTGTGTTCTCTTTGCAAGTTGATAGCTTTGTGATACCCGGTCAAACTAACCATGGGTATAAAGTAAAAAAGGGGTGATCCCAAACGCGCTACAAGCCGGCTATATAAACAAGGAACTGTAGGTGCTCAACAGAAGGACCAGTGAATAGAAAGAATACCAAACCCGGACTACTTCGCTAGGACTAACCCGAGATAAGGAGGACTGGAGCACACAGAGCTCAGAGCAAAAAAAAACATTTTAATACGACTGACGTTTCGACGTCAACGACGTCTTCTTCAGAGTCAAATGGAAATACAGACAATGCACCGGGAGGTATATAAATACCCTCCCATCAATTACACAAAGTAAGGTGCGCATGTGTAGGTGCGCACCTTACTTTGTGTAATTGATGGGAGGGTATTTATATACCTCCCGGTGCATTGTCTGTATTTCCATTTGACTCTGAAGAAGACGTCGTTGACGTCGAAACGTCAGTCGTATTAAAATATTTTGTTTTGCTCTGAGCTCTGTGTGCTCCAGTCCTCCTTATCTCGGGTTAGTCCTAGCGAAGTAGTCCGGGTTTGGTATTCTTTCTAACCATGGGTATGTTCAGCTTCCTTCATAGTATACCTACCCTGTTCCTGTTTTTATCCAAAAAATGATCATCAACAGCAATAGAGAATAGAAAACAACAATGTACCACTTAATACAATTTAATTTTTGAGTGGTAGTTTTCAGTGGAATGTTATTTTAGTGCTAATTTGCCCCTCTTATGGTGGATGTGATTAGTGAGAGAGCCTATTTTGCTGGACAGCAACAGTTACACGCTCCCATTAAAAGATTATTCAGATTTATTCAAGTTCATACCATGCACTGTAAAATTAAGTGCCTCGGCTAAACACATTTTGAGTGGTACTGGGAAAGTTCCGCAACTGAAATGCAATTATTGTCTAACGTTCAAATGGAGCACAAACAATATTGTCTAATAGGCGGATTTTTAAAGTTCATAAGATTTTATCATTTGACCTTATAATAGCTTCGATCACTCAAAAACATAAAATTGTCAGTTAATTGGTCACTGCAAATATTGATTTGTTTCTGCTTTCTTCACTTTTAATGTCTCCATTTCTCTTTTCAGATTATTGCATATTTGTTCAATAGCTGGTTACTGTTATAATTAGCAGCTCTGGATTTGTATGATATGTTTTACCACATTCATATTCATATTGTGATGTGTACTTCTTAGTACACTTACCTTGAAAGAGAGTTTTGTGGCCCACCTGTCTGGACAACTTGATTTAAAAAGCCTTATCAATATATTTCCCCTTTTGATGAGCTAATTAAAGTGTAAAGTATTTCTAAGCAGACAGGGCAAGCGTACTCTTTCGTGTCTTGCAGAACGCTTCTTTCTTGTAGAACATCCTTGTCCACGGCTTTCATTTTTAGCTCGTAATAATTTCTGTCGATAAATTAATCGACAGATTAGCTGACGTTAGCGAAGTTTGATCCCCCCACAAACACACATATTATAGCCCTCAAACCCATCCTGTTGGTTTCTGTAAATGGTATTTTAAGTAGAAGAAAATACTACTGTACAGTAAATGCAGTATTAATGCATATATATAGGGAACGCCTTCATTGTAAGTTCTATTCACCTTTTGTGAGTATACCTTAGTTCAACGTGATATGATTCTCTATCTGCAATGTTTTTTTTTTCAGTCTGGGCATTGGACAGCAATTAAGGAGGACTAACAGTCACAACAGCATATATTTATATATACAGTACACACACTGTATATATACTCTGTTGTGTACACTTCCTAGAGTTGTAAAACAATGCAGAACATTTCACGTGTGAAATCTAATCAGCACGCCCTCACAATATAATAACAGGATAGGAGACGAGAGAAATTTTCACATTCAAAAACACTGGAGGGACTCAGATGTGTGAAATTGCACTTGTACCGTGTTCTGCAGTAGAAACAACATGCTCGGCTGATCTTTCTGTGGTAAAAAATCTATTTCTTATTTAATAAATGTGGATTTTCTTTGCTTTCTTAGATATATTCAGATACCCAACCCCGTTTGGCTGTCACATTTGCTTCCCAATGGCCACTGTCTCTGCAAATCTCCCTCAATAAATAAGTTAGATCTTACCTCACTATATAACCTCCAGCTGTCTGCCATAAGCCGGCCCCCTGAGCAGTATAAATGTATACATAAATATTGTATTTTCCTTTATTATGTTGCCATTGAGAACAACTATCACAAGTGTTTGCTATTTCTTTAGACGAAAATGTATATTGTTAAACCGAGAGGCTCAGTATCCCAACAGGTATTGATGCATCACTGTTGGTATTGCTCTTGAAAGTGCCGCATCGCTGGTTTACAATAGGAGCAAAATCTTATATTTTTAACCTAACCTAAATGATCAGTAAGCAAATAAATGGGTTTGTTTTATTTAATATTGTATTTTTTTTATCCCGTCTATACCACAACCCTGAATTGTAAGCAGACTTTGCCCTTTGGTTTTATACACAATATTCAATATATTTGTTTCCGTGTTTGAATATAAGTAATTACCAATGTCGAAGCATATTGTGTTTTATTGGCACAGAAATGTGTAGGTATTTCTAGGTAACACAAACAAAGTAGACCATCAGATTTTTGTTCACCATTTCTGGCTCCCGTCGTGACTCAGCGTTGTAATATTCTCGTTTTTTTTTCTTTTTCCATCTTATTTGAACCTTCCCAAGATGCCCTGTTTTCCCACAATCCCTTTCGCTGCTTGTGAATCCAGTGGTTCCTTGTTCTTCCTCCCCCTCCATCATGTGCTTCTCCTCTACCCCAGGCTCCAGCTGCCAGACGCGAACCTTGGACAGCGGCATAGGGACGTTCCCCCTCCCTGACTCTGTTGCCCGGGCAACTGGCCGACACCTCCCCAAATCCGCATCCAGCCCTGGGCAGGCTCTTGGTGCACCGGCCGAGCCTGCCAAAGACGCCCCTTCAACATCACCACCGAAACCACAAGTGCCTTCCAAATCCAGCCAGGACACCCCGCATGGCACAGGCCACTTCCTGTCAGACTGTACCATATCCAACCAAGACCCACAGAACCACCTGTCTAAAGCAACCACCTCAGGTAAGGACCCAGACACTCGCCGAAAACCCATTTAATTGGACAAATGCCTCGAGTTATAAACTCGTTTCAGACTATTATTTAAAAAATATATATTTTTAGGGTTTTTTCAGCTTTATTAGACAGGGCTCAGACCCCTGATCCTCGGTGTGTGCAACTGCACCGACTCAAAGACGGCGCTTTTACCGGCTCCGCGCCTCCGCGGCGCTCCCCTGAACATTTTCAAACTCATTCAGCTTCGCCTGCTGAGTGGAAATCAACACTCAAAAGAGACGATGCACCTCATGACATGCACCAAAACTAAAGAAGAATTTTAAAAAAAACTCTCACAGTACATTTTACATGCATTTCCACAATATACACAGCAGCACTATGGATGCTGGCTTTGACACAATAAACAATTCACTACAAATTCAGACTGAATGTGAAGTCAATGCTTTCTCTGCTCTGTGGCAGCCCGAAGTACTGGTCTTTTTTTCCCCCAAATAGTTCCTGTGTCTATGGCCTTAAATGTCACCTTAGACTGTGTTAAGCCTGGTATTGAACGCTCCAAGGATTTCTAGCTTCACTCTTACTGGAGTCCTGATAAGCTACTCAATGCATGAACTACTCTTAGGATAAAAAAAGAGAAAATCCAATGACAGCAGGAAATTCACCTTTAACTAATTTCCACCTAACCGCTATTGTTCTGCTGACAGAGCTGAACTTGAAATGGCTTCAGCAATACAGTTTAATAATCCCTTTTTCGCCACCTTTTAAACCCATCGGTCCCCCCTGGGACTGCTTTTGCTGAGTTTGAAGAGATTAAATGTCTAAAGTGTCTTTAAATGGGGTTAAAGAAGACATGAAAATGGTCCTGTGTAATGTTATTGTTAGGCCTGATAACTGCACTTCTTAAATTTAATCTCTGCACAGCCATGCTGTTGCATTCTTGTGCAGTTCCTTCCGGAAACATTCTTCACAACGGGAGCATAAGGCATACATGGTCTGCCAAACAAACAATTATTCAATTACGATCAGTTATTAGATTAAAAAAACAGAGATGCACAGGATTTTCCTGTTTATATGGACCTATGAAATCTGCAGAGCTGTGGTGTACCAGGACGAGAGCCTTCTGTCCCCCGTTGTGAATGCATCTGCTATCAGATTAGAGGTATAATAACAAAAGGTTAATTCGGTAGTTACTGCAGTCAAAGATTATACAGTGCACGCATGGATACTTTCTTGTGTGGCTACAATCGCGTGGCGCGCCGTGAAAGAGGCAGTTGTGATTAGCCGCTGTCATTATAACAAATTGAGGCAGAGCATCTGAGCTACAGATCGCCTCGTAAGTATGGGGGAATGAGACGAAAAGGGGCTGTTCTGATTTTGATGCAAATTAGTCTGTCATTGCCTGAGAAATGAAGTTAATTATATTGTCAGAAGGTAGAGTTTTTAAAAATGGAAGGAATGAAACGGGCAAAAAAAAAAAAAAAGCAGTCCTATTCACACCAGTGTTATCATTGAGGGTACTTAGTCACTCCAGCTGACAGTTTTTTTTTAGTTTTTTTATTTTCTTATTTATTTTTCTTGGGCTGCTTTAAATCTAAGACGCACGACTGGAAAATTGGTAATAGGCAAGATTGTTATCGGCCATTGATGCATTGCACTGAGTTCACCGGGAAGGAAAATGCCCAGGTGTCCTCTCTTGGCGGCTTCCTTCGCGGCGTTGTCCCGGTGGGAGGGTTCTTGGATGCCACCACTCAGAGCTAGTTTGGAGAGAAAAAAAACGTTTAGTACAGGAGTCAATGTGAAGTCCTCCAGAAATGAACGATCTGAAATGTGGAAAATGCTATTTTACCTTCTCGTTTCCCTCTGTGTGGGGGATGTAATGCTTTTGGGATTCATACTTTAAATAAATAGAAAATATTGTTTTCTAGTGCTTTTATTTACAAGTCACTTGACATGGATTCCCATCATGTTCGACTTAATGTAATATATGATTCCCATATTCGTATATATGGTTGATAATACAGGAATATAGTGATATCCTTTCCTCTGCCCCTGATAAAAACAAAGCCATTTCTGAGCATTTATTATGCTATATTTGCATGTCTAAGGTGAATGTAAGGTTTGACACTATCGCTGGTTTTCTTCATTAGTTATCTTTATTCCATGTCACGCCTCCATTCCATTCAGTCCTTATATTTTCAGATAATGGCCACGGTTTGTTTGAACAATACGTCATATAACAGCAAGAGCTGTTCTCTGTCAACGTTGTAGGTGTGATGAAAGGCACGAGGCTGAGCCAGAGTGAATATAGCCCCGCCCAGAGCCCCGAGGATCATGGGAAGGAGAAGGAGAAGAGGAAGAAAGGCAACCAGAGCCCTCCCACGGTAAGAGCCTGTTTGCTGGAGGTCCTCCCACGGTAAGAGCCTGTGTGCTGGAGGTCCTCCCACGGTAAGAGCCTGTGTGCTGGAGGTGCTCCCACGGTAAGAGCCTGTGTGCTGGAGGTCCTCCCACGGTAAGAGCCTGTGTGCTGGAGGCCCTCCCACGGTAAGAGCCTGTGTGCTGGAGGTCCTCCCACGGTAAGAGCCTGTGTGCTGGAGGTCCTCCCAAGGTAAGAGCCTGTGTGCTGGAGGTCCTCCCACGGTAAGAGCCTGTGTGCTGGAGGTCCTCCCACGGTAAGAGCCTGTGTGCTGGAGGTCTTCCCACGGTAAGAGCCTGTGTGCTGGAGGTGGAGGGTTTTACACTTCTGCAGCTCTTTAATTTATGAAGAAAGTTTGTTATTTATGAAGCTAAATTTGCCTACAGTCTGTGGCTGGGTTATAAACCGATTGATATATGAACTTTGTCAGGATTCTTCCCAGGGATCGAACCACACTCAGGCTTTTTATTTTTTTTGGGGGAAGGGGGGGGGATTGTGACCGCGGACCATGTTGGAGGGGTGGGGCTGAAGTCTCTTTCGGGGGGGGGGGGGGGGGTTGGGGGGGACTGAGCTACCTCTGGCTCCCCCATAATTCGAACCCTGATTATTCCAATTATTTAGCATTCATTGCGCTAAAAGTGTCAGTTAGCATATAGATTACATGACACTGTAAGTGTGTATCAAATGTGACACTAATGAAAACAGGCAGTTTTTCTTTACAACACTGCCAACACCTGTATAGCACTTGTACATTCCTAACCAGACTTCTCTGATACAGTTACCATTTTGGGCAACTCACTCCATCATTTGCTTAAAGGAAGTTTTGAAGACTGAATAGTCCTGGCAGGCTGCTCTGTGTGCTGGTTTTCGCTCCAACCAATCACCTTAATTTCAGTTTTGACTGCTCTACAAACTAAGCTGGTTCACTCCTATACTTGAACACAGTAAAATCTCTATGGTTACACTTGCAGTCTGCAGCTGTAGCTGGTGCTTATACAAATGTCAGATTTGATTGAGCTAATGACATTGAGCCTTCGCTAAGCCCCGCCCCGCTTAGTAACTGTTGCTATGTCTGTTAAGCTTTCCGTGTCCGTCAAAGCAAACATGGTGTTCTCAACCATGAAAGTAGGCCACTGTCCTTTTGGAAAAATGGTAACTTTAGAAACTTTTGGAAAAATTGAGCTTGAAGGAGCTCCACTGCCTAGTAACGGTTGCTAGGCTATGATTGGTCTATTGCCGCTCGGAGGAGGGGGTTTAGTGAAGGGTCAATTAAAAGCAGAAGTCGGCGCTAAAATCCTGAAACGGATCGGCCCTTGTTGCGCCCCCCTGGGATATGCTCTTGACTTGCATTGAAGCATTTCTTTTTATGAACTCCAGCAACAACAAAAAAAAGAGAGCGTCTGAGCTGGTGATAATCCTCGCTTCACTTGCCTTATACGGAGGAGAGTGATGATCATGATGGAAATGAGGTCATATTTGTGTCAGGGGGAACCCGGAAGTGAATATGACGCGCTAACTGAAGGGTGTGAAGGGTATTAAGTGAATTGGTATGGGGCCCATGCACTGACGAATTGACTTATTCTTTCTTCTAGCATATAATACAGTTATTCAATATTTTGTGTTATACAATAATATGTATAATATGCTCATTGCGAGCTGCAATTGCGAGTCGGCGGTTCAAATTCCGACCGCGTGACATTTGTTGCATGTCTCTCTCTCTCTCTCTCTCTCTCTCTCTCTCTCTCTCTCTCTCTCTCTCTCTCGCTCCCATTCTTCCTGTCTCTCTCCACTGTGCTGTCCAACAAAGCTGAAAAAGCTTAATGAATGTATTTTGCATTTCATTGCAGGCACCTTCATAAGGGTTAATTTGTTTGTGGTTGCAGTCATGTGTGGTGCAGTTATAAGAATACTGTACACTAAAAGTGTTCAAATATGTTTAAAGTGGTTTTATTTTAATTAGTCTGTTTTGCAGTTGTAAGTGCCTTTACAAAACTGTAATGAACAAGTGATTTTTTTACAAATGTGTAAAGGATTTTGTGATTGCGTATTCTTTGGTTTTTTCTTAATAATAATGACTTGCATTATGTGTGTTTAACAAATGAACGATAGACCTCTGTAATTTTGGGTTAAGTAGTTTTGCTAATCAAAAGGATTCCTCTGAAAAGCCATTCTGCATTTTTCTGACATTTCCCAAAGTGCATTAGCGATAAAAAAATGAATTACTTATGCTTTCATTTATATCATGTTCATTCTCATTGGCTTCTGAGCCCGAGCCAATCAGAAAAAAAGCGAGGCTTTATTAGCTTCTAATGCCGTGGACCTTTGAGACGAAGGACGCAGGAAGCGGGCGCTAATCTGTCGGTCGCTCTCGTTCACGTCCAGGACAGAACGCTTCGACTTAGCGCTTACTTTGGAAGCAGCAGCAGTGACGGCGAAACGGACGGCGAGCGCGACACGTCCGTGGCGGGCCTCGGTCACGATGCCCCGCTCAACAAAACCAGGAAGATGAGACAAGGTCAGTTTCAGGAACTACACCGCAGCAAAATATTGTTTCAAAGGTATGCATTCATGGTGAAAGCCTTCTGGTTAGGGCGGTACAGAGACCTTTTGAGTGGCAGGTGCACAAATGAGAGAAGGACACACCGACCTAGAACTGTATTACGACACCATGTTACCCTAGAGAATATGTTTTACCAAAATTAATTAATGGAAATTAATGACTGCAACAGTAATACAAATATTAATTTGGGGGAGAAAAGAGGCAGGTGCTCGGGCAGCCAGGCGTAACTTGAGTTAGAGTTACCTTGCAGCTGACCAAATCCCAAATCTTTTGTAGTGTGTCGTGAGGCTTACAAACCAAAAATACAACAATATTGGAGAGGACTTGAGAAACTAAAGCTGAATGCACACTTGTCAGTCACTCGTGGAGAGCAACGAAAGCTAAAAAACACTTTAAAATGGCAACGAGTTTTGGCCGCGAGCCTTCGTCGGGGAAACTTTACCGTCTGCAACTAATGCACAGTATGTTTCCTGATTTTCTTTAAAAGGCTGCTGAGTTTAGCTCATTTTATTGGTGTATGAGTGTAGCTTGGTCTTGGCGGATTAATTTGGCTGTTATATATAGTTTCGCAGAGAGAAATAAAATGGGTACTAATGGACTAGAATTCTATATTATTCAGGTTTTTTAATTGTCCGGGGACAAAATACAGTTGCAATTATTATGCAGTTAATTTTAAAGCAGTTAGGGCTAGAACCATTTGTTGCATGATGCATTTGTTTTGCCCAAAAATCGTGCTCCACTAATTAAGAAATGCATTAACTAGCAAACCATTAAAGGGTCCCAGAGCCACAGTTTATCACCATGTTCACCCGCTGTTGAGTCAACGGCGTTTGTGTCTGTGTACCACACAACATTTCCCTGACAGTAGATACTTCACAATGCAAACTGCTCTCTATACAGCATACCCAGAGGAGGAGGAGCTCAAGAAGGGCTGTGTGGAAAACCACCTGTCAATCATGGACTACTACCAACAGGAAGTGCTCATCCACTACGGGAGGGAGGAGCACAGAGACACTGAACAGTACAGATCACCTGACAGAGAGGGGAAACCACAGGTGAGTGTTGCTTTTCCCAGTGTCCATAAAATAACCAGTTTCTTGCTCTTCGAAAAGAAAAGTTGACATTTTAATTATTTTTTAAAGAGGTAATTTACTAATTGGGAAGAATAAAAACGTCCCTGATCACCTAAATAACAACTCATTTATGCACTAATTAACACAAACCATTTATGCACAACTCATCTTACTACCACTTCTTAATGGAGCTGTTTACTTACAGCTTTTGGTCTGGTATAATAGAAGGTAATGACCACAATAGAGTAATTATTTTCACATTATTGTTTTTTTTTTCTGCTATTGCAGTCATGTCTGTTCTGTATGAATATGGTTTGAAAATTTGAGACAGTAAAAATGTATAATCCAGTAAAGGTAGAATATTTAATGACACTGTGTTTTCTTTCTTGAAGCTTCCTATTATTTACTAGTGGTCATTCAAACAATGAAAAATAACATATTGGTTTCTTCACACGACAGATTAAAATCCCACATTCCGAATTCCCTGTGTCTTTTAGCCCTTTTCTGTACAGATTTTAAAAATTAATAACTTCACATTCAAGCACTTTTAATGACCAGTAATTCTCCTATCAATGGGACTGTTCGTTAATTTCATTAGCCGAGAACACAAAGTCAAGTTTGCGCATGGAATGTAACTTTGCAGTGTTGCCTTGGGGCATCTCAAAGCTATCATTGTAAGGGCATAAACAGCATTAGCCAGTGAAAGTCCTGCCATTGCACAGTGCTTTATGAGGTGATCGATAGAATAGAAGACAGCATGTCCTTGCAGGAGATCCACCTTTGGCAAGCCCTGTCAAGCTGCATTCATTCACGGAGCGCACCCGTTCTATTAAGCGTATATATTAAGATGGAGGAAGATTTTTGGTTCGACGTTCTATTTTCTTGGCAGCAAATTCTGTAAATGCATGAACAGATACGTTATGCGACTACTACGTAATTGCTATGCAAATGCACTTTGATTTAATTTAGTGTGCTGAGGTTTAGGGTTTAATTTAGGGTGTGGGGCTGAGTTAGAGCTAAGGCCAATGGCTCAGATTTTAATTATGTAATAATCATAAATATCATAATTGATCATGCAATTATAATGCATGAAACTCAAACGTTCGGTAAAGCTAACCCAATTTTTACGTTTAATGACATCATTAATCGTAAAGACGTTTCAGTGAGCAGGCTTGTAGATTCACCCTTTTTATTTGATCATAGCATAGGACTATTGCATCAATCAGTAGAGTCAACTGTATATTTCTTCTTTATTTTAAAGGCAACCATTTGTCTAGCATGGCATACCCGATAAATCTCCAGCTTGTTCGTTAACCGGAGCGACTTCTCTCTGCAAAGATTAGTCTTAGCAATATTTTCAGACAAGAGAACCGCTGGATGGGTGTAGTATTCGGTCTGATATAGAATCTGATTTGCCACGCCTATTGGTGGAGAGAGCACACACACCTGGGTTGTGTTAACTTAACTAATCAGCACAGGTGCTTAAAGGTGCGCTCCTCTCCACGGTACGGGGCAGAGAATGGGAGCACACGCTGAGAGAGAGCGAGCGAGGTTTTGGTTGTGAGAGCACAGAAGAGACCAACAAACTAACGAGCCTGGCTGGGCGAGCTGAAAAGCTGATGGCACCACGACGCGCTGAAAAGTGGTCGCGGAGTTTGGTTTGGTTTGGTTTGGTTTAGTTTGTTATTTTATCTTTGTTGTTTTAGTTGTTTTAGCCCAGAACCCATGAGGGGGAAGGGTGAAGGGTGAAGGTGTTTTTATCTATTTTCATGTCTTTCTCTCCCTCTCCCTCTCCCTCTCCCTCCATGTGGTAATTTACAGTGCAAACCCCAGAACTGCAACATCTCCCTCCCAGGGGTGTGTTACAGCGTGTGACAATGGGGTTGAGTCTTTTGGCCCTAGCCAGTCTCCTGAGACTCACCCACTAGTAGACAGCTTCATTGAAGACCAGATGAAAGCCAGAGGTCTGTTCTTTCCTAGTTGAGCACTGTGATATAACCCTACCATAACTCCCCTCTGGCCCCTGACAACAGTATCCACGTTTTTTTATTTTTATTTTTTTTTTTTTTTTTTTGACACATCACAAGCGAGCAAGCAGACAAAACTCCAAGCGCACAACACATTTGATTTCTTCATCCAGGACATAAACAGGATCATCGCAGAGCTAAAAGCACTTCCAAATAAGAAGCGGACCTGGATAATGCACTGATAACTAACAATGCATTTTGTCACAATCACAATCCACCAGCTCAGTCAGCAAATACTATTTACTGGATGTAATTTTTTTATTATTATTATGGATTGCTGTTTTTAGATTTAATAATGTATTTTCTTGGCAGACAGACTTATGGAGTGAGTTGCCAGGCAATTGTGATTTGACACACTGTGCATATCACCGTAGCAACCAGAACAACAATAACTAAGATACTGATCCACCAGCAGTCATTTTGCATCAGGCTGACAAAAAAAAGAAGCGCTTAAACAAATGCATTTATGTCACAGTAAAAAACGCAAATATTGACAAATATTATCCTTAAAAGCAGGCCGACTCCATCACATTAGAGGGAACGTAGAACGTAACACTGATCTATTCGACCAACGTAACCTGAAATCACGGCGCTCATATCGAGCAAAAAAACCTCTCGCTCATAACGCCGATGACTTGCAATTTCGGGCCTGGACTTGCATCACGCCTCTGAGGGTAATTAGACAACGAAGCGGCAGTGTCCCTGTCAGGGGTCGGTTGAGGTTTGATGTAAAACGGCGCGAGGCTGACACTAGCAGGGGAAAGGGCCTCGGTCCGCATCCTCTAATGAGGGCTTACGGGGGGAGGTGGCGCGCGCGGAAAAGCAGCCGGCCTTGCCTTTTGATGACGTTCCCCTCGGGAGCGCGTGTCATCGGGGGAGGGAAACCGTGCCCGCCAGCCCGCGACAGAAAATCCCCAGATAAAGCCGCACCTAGCCCAAAGAGAGTCCCTCAGAAACGTAAAGGCACGGGAGGAGGAATGGGCAGTGTTTTATATCGGCGTGTCAGACGTCTGACAGCTGTGTAGCGTATTCCAGTTAATTAACAAGACCCGGGTTCTGGGTGAAAGCACGCACGCAGACGCACGCAGACGCACGCAGACGCACGCAGACGCACGCAGACGCACGCAGACGCACGCAGACGCACGCAGACGCACGCAGACGCACGCAGACGCACGCAGACACGCGCAGAGTGGCTCGGTCCTGTATCCAAGGGATGTTTGAGGAAGGACGTGGGATAAACTGTAAATATTTTTAAAATGTAAGACACAAGTGGAGTTATACTGGCGTGGCATTCTAAATAATCTATTCAATTTGGGGGAAATGTATTGTATTAAAAATGTATTTCATATTGCACCAAGAATGTCAAGCTCAGTGTCCTCAAAGTGATTGCTATTGCAGATTAAAAACATTTTTTTTTTTACACTTATCATAAAACTTACCATTTATCTAGTCTAGGCCTTGTCTGTCAAAGCACAACCTGAGTTAGACCCAACCCCTCACAATTGATATCAGAAGTAGAGAGAAAGGATTAAAGACCACATGAATGCACTAGCCTTAGACTCATTCGACTCCTGCGCCGGCAGGGAAATACAACCAGGACACAGCAGAGAAAAATACATCAGATTAACATTTCTGCTCATCATGCAAAACCTTACAAACTTGTTATATGGGGCAATTCGCCTTACTTGTTTCAGTTTTTTTCTATTATCCGACTTACACAGGCAGATATTTACTGAGGCGTGTCAGATTAAATCTCTTGGTCAAGGGCCCAAACAGCAGTGCCACACTTGGGAATTGAACCTGCAAGCTTTGAGCTACAGACTTTGTCCTTAAATCATTGCGCCAAACTGCCGTTAGCATTGTACTAATTCCACATCTGACAGCAGTGTAAATTCACTGTTCCCCGGGCAGCATTGAAACCAGCAGTCTCGTGATCTTAGACACAGTGCCCACATAGCCATTGGATAGCCTAACGCTTTCATCTGATCTTCTTTGCGTTATTTAAAGGGATTCCCCAATTTGACCCGATCCCTGCCGATTGCATACTTCACACCTGCAATCCATATGAATAAAATGTTATAAAATCACTTATATTATTAAATAAGTCTGTGGTAATGTGTGGAAAATAAACAGCTACCAATATAAAAAAGCTAACTATATCAAAATGATAAAACTCAAGCGAAATGGTAATAATATTCACCTATAATGAATAGGTTCTTTAACGAGAAGGCAATATGCATTCATCCACCCTTTTATTAGTTGAGCTGGCAGTCTTGTCACCAGCGAAAGCAGTCCAATGATTGCAAGGTTTTCCCGTAAGTGGAAATGAGGAGAGTCAGTGAGCGTTTATCAGCGCCGGTGCAGGTTGGGGAACCGAACTTCAGGACGGCGTGGCACAGGAGTCTAAGTGCCTTTAATAACCTTTAGCAAACACTCGGGAGAATGATATAAACTTTGCCAACTCCCATCAGCAGGCCTCATTGCCTAAGCCGGCCCCAATTCATCATCCAGGCATCAGCCGACAGCTCTGGCAACCCCTTCCCCCTCCCTTCTGTCCTCCTCCACGTCCCACTCCCAACTGGGGCTGGGGGGGTGGAAATCCCCCCCTTTACTGACCTCACGGGAACCTGTTAATTTTTTTTCGTTGGGGCAGAGAGGAGTGTGTCCCGAAACCACTCCTCCCAGGTTGCCAGTTTGAGTCTAAATGTAGTGCCTCATGACATTTGTCTCTATTTGTTCCCCGCATTATGAAGCGGTATGAAAATCGGTTTTAGCTCACATTTTTAAAAGCGATCATTACTTATAGTTAGACGCAAAAGCGCCTGCAGTCTAGACTGAACAGAGCCTGCGTTGTTTTTTTTTTAGCATGTTTGTATGCACTTCATAAAATACCTCCCCTTCCAAATGCGAAGAATCAAACGGTCAGTTCATGTTAAGCATCGCATCTTTCATGGCGGAATTGTCCCAGAGTGCTTTGCGGAATCATATCCTAGAGAAGTGATTGCCATACCATGAATAAAAGATGTAAGATAACTGGTATTTGAGAAATGGGTTGTTTTCCTGGCATGCCATTTTATTTTATGCCAGGCCTTTTGCACAGTAATCTACTCGGGCCTACTCATTTCGCATCAGCCTTGTCACTATGATTGAATTGTTGTTCATGCCGTTTCCTATTCTCGCTTGGTGATTTGTCCGTGTTTCATGCATTTTGAGGTCACAAATGTGAAATTTCCTAGAATGGTTTTGTTCCGCAGCCAAAACCTGCAATATCTGTCACATAAATATATTCCTGCCAAATATATGAAATAATAAACAATCCCTGGCGACAGATTCAGTGAGTGATTCATGAAAGCTTAAACTAACATCTGCGCTATTCTTCTAGCTTACACAAAGTCTCCGGATAGTCATGTTTTGTTTTCTGTAAATGGGAATTTTAGGAATTTTGTAGATGCTTCTTATGGAATTTGTACGAGATGCTGTCACCAGATAGTTCCACCGCTTGGTTTTCATATGAGAAAGGGTTTCCCCGCAGGATCAATGGGGATCCAATTGTCAGAGAGGCTATCTGACCCTCCAGACAAGTGCAATCACAGCCAATCACAGATAAGGCCCCTCACACCGAGACAGGATTGATCGTCGCACTGTTTGGAAAACGGTAGGATCATGATTGCTGTTCCTCACCGCCAGGCGCCCGAAACACTATTCACTGATCACAATCAGAATCAAAGTCTCTGAGGCTTTTTAATGGAATACGCCACAGTGTACTAGCCAATACTACTGCATTACCCTACTCCCTCTGAATTGCATTATTTTGGATACTCCCCAAGATTTCAAATATTATGAATGTTTCTGGTAATATCAGTCGTGCTGAAGATATTTCAAAGCCAGCAGGTTGGTGAGTTGACCGTGAAATGTAAGTTTGGATTTTAGTGTGTACAAACCTTTTTTTTTTGTTATTATTCTGTTGAGTCCACTCAAGGGAATTGTGACAATATTGGGCCCCAGAATATGAACAACAATCTTTTTTTCAATCAACATTTATGTATAACATAAGTATAAATATAGGTAAAATATTGCAGGTGTGTAACATTTATAGAGCCTACTTATGTAAAATATCACCCAAACTGGTCTGCGCATATTCTTCATATGTACATATGGGGGTTGTGGTTACCCACATGTGGATATATGTATATCACAAGAACACAGCTTATTGCGGTTGTATCACTGTTGCTGTGATTATAGACAGTATAGAAGTGTTACCTCTTTATCTTCTGGACTGACGCAAGCCAGGCTTCAGACAGCCAATTAACCGCCACGCTGCTGCCACCGGCTTTGTGTTGTTTTGGTCTCTTAACTGTAGCGAGCAAGTTCTTCAAAGTAGATACTTTGGCTTAATGATACTGGTTCGTTAGCATTACTGCCTTTCATACAATGTAACTGCCATACTGTAACTACAGGAATATCTGAGCTTCTGGAGAGCTGTGAACATTGATCCTTGTTGTGTGTGTGCGTGTGTGTGTGTGCACGTGTGCGTGTGTGTGCGCGCGTGTATGTATTATTATTATTATTATTATTATTATTATTTCAATATGATGAAGATGAAGTAGTAATTCATGTCTAGCCTCCACCTGGATGACGCGTGGAGCCATTTTGCGTTGAGTTTAAAAAGGAGGGTTTTGTGCGGCCAGTACAATGGTTCACAATGGTGAACATTCCCACTCTTTGCCTTGGGGTCTTTTAATTATACTGAGTAAGGGCCTCAGTTCAGGGTATTATGAAATATCACTTATACTCCATATTTGAGCTATATGGAATTAGCTGCAGATGCCGTTGTCAGTAATGATATATGTGAGATTAATAATAGCACGCATTGGGAGTGGTCTGGTCCACATAGTCTAGGTAGTCTATTGGTGGGTAAGTACAATAGATCTGCCAATCACACCTGTTCACTGTAGGTGAATTATGGGAGGGTGCTGTGGCTGTGGTATGTTTTTCTGTGGTGTAATTCCAAGAGAATTTGAAGGCGGACATCTTGTAATTGTTTGCGGATTCTAGCTAGCATGTAATTTAGTAAAGTTATGGTTGATAAGAACATTGTGGCAACTTTTATAACCTTTATTTCTTTCACCACTCTGAAAGCACAGTTTTTCAGCTATATTGTACATGAAGCTTTCTTGGCGGAAAGGCTTTATGGATGCTTTTGAGTATGCGAGGTTTCCACAATGAAGGTTGAAAAAATGTCACGGCAAGGTTTTCATTCAGCACATACAGTACTACAATGTTGTATTAAGCAATGGCATGGCATGACGACATTGGTGTTAGGTGTTAGCTGGAATCATGTAGTAAATATTCCAGAAAAATCTACACAAAGTAGCATATATGAATATGGCAAACATTTGTGTCATTTTTTTCCTTATCTTTGACTATATGTGGGCGCCCATGTTTTTAAAGAGGTGGTATTTACTATACGCCATATATTATAGCTGATGGGTGCATTTATTCCCCTTATCAATGATGTTAAGTGGAATTCTAAAAGAGATAGGATAAAACTTTAGTACATCAAAAGATAAAGTTGTTTCTTAATTTCTTGTCAACCGTTTTTTTTTTTTTTTTGTATTGTATTAACATTTTTTTGAGAACTTTTAAAAAAAAAGTATTTCCATGAAGAACCAGTATTTCCATGAAGAACCACAAGAACTTATGCAAGCACATTTTATAGGTTGTTTTAACAACGTAAACGTAACGTATGGCAGGATTTATGACGCTTACTTGGGTTTGGAGTTTTTGCTCATTATTTGTGTTCGATTAACGCTTGTAGGTGTTTTTCTTTTTAAATCGGCTTCATTTTTGTCTGATGAGAGAACAAGAACAATGTCTCTCTGACCTCTAGCTATAAGTCCTCATTAGATATTGAATACACTTTGAGAAAGCTGAGGTTCTGTTACAATACAGTGATCTCAAACAATTGTTTTGCTTTGAATTCAAAAAGCTGTTTTCCATGCGGTATCAGTATCTTTTTCAATGAGCTCCACTTTTGAGGTGTAGCCACTTCAGCTAATTAATTCCTGGAGTAAGCTGAAGATCTCGGTTTATAAAAGACAACTTTCCTTTCTGGCAACATTGTTGCAGGGCAACACCATGACACTAATCTCAAAAAATGTTCTGAATGACTAGTGGACTGTAAAATGAGAATGTTTCCTTGTCTGGATTTATTTTTTAAAGTTCATTTTGGTAAACAACGAGGACACTCGGGATATTTCAATGCTTTTGTCTCCAAGTTGAAGCAGATAATATTATAATTATTTTACCGATTTTTTTTATTTTTTAAGTGTTTGCTCATTTTTCAGGGAGGCGGCCACATTTCAAACAAAGTAAAATCCATGCAGAATATTTGACTCCATTTAAAGTTTTAGTCAGATCGCCTGTTGTTGACTCAAAACTTTTCTCCTCCTCTTAGTCTCATAACTACATTTTGTCTGGTCCAATAAGTTTCTACTAGTTTACATTAACATATAAATGGTTTTCAGCATTTTAACCATTATTATAATTGTATATAAAGTGTATATGGCCACATTCCCCAGTTGTTGAAGCAATTTAAAATCATCATATCTTCTCGATGAAAGGAAGATTGTTTTTTTTTTTTTTCCTGAATACATCACAGAATATTCCGCCAGCCTTGAGGAAATATTGTCGATGTATGAATGAAAAATGTAACTATTTAACTTGAAATGTATTTGTTTTCAATGGTTGACAAAAGCTATGAGGATCCGGTGCCTTAGCGTTTGATTGTCCTGTCCTTCCACAGCAGAAGATGAACAAAATGGATGACACGGCAGGTGAGGAGTCTTTGGAGTCTCTCAATAAGATCAACAGCAACGGCGTGCCATTCCCAGATTCCCAGCAGAAGAATTCCCTGGACAAGGCAGCCGGGAAAAGGGAGGAACGGCGGACCGACGAGCCCTCGTCTAGCTGCTCGGACAGGCCCGGGGTGGACAATCTGGGGTCGCTCAGTGACTCGCTCTACGACAGTTTCTCCTCCTGCGGCAGCCAGGGATCCCATGATGCTTAGAGATGCAGAGTTGTATCCATCCGTCCGGCCATTATCTACCCCGCTTATTCCAGGTCAGGGGTCGCGGCTGGGGCTGGGGCCTAACCCAGCATGCATTGGGGCGAGAGGCCATGAGAAGCTTTTTTATTGTGGCTTGTTTCTTGGACTACAAAGCATTTTCAGTAAAAAAAACAAGTAAAACAAGACCAGGACAGTGGGACAAGCCTCTGAATGAAAATCCTGTGGGGAATGAGCAGAAGAGGACAGTATTTGAACACTTTACCTTTAAATACATCCCGTGGTTTTCTTAGCATTGCACTGTAAAAAAAAAAAATACTGTACAATACTGAGTTTTCTAGGAAGTTTTAAAAATGAAATTATATTTGTAGCAATAGCATCAGCAAATATGAAAGCAATAACCCTTTCAGCTTGTGCCATTTTACATGTTTATGAAGTCTGAAATAACAACCAAACTATCTCTTTATTATTTCAGTTTACCAGGAATTTCTTTTGGTAATTGGTGCAGTTGGATGTTCGGAATGTTGAATAATTCTGGAAACTGTGGTACAGCAGTAAAAATGTCTGTGGTTTTTGGCATTTTCTACACATAAACAGATCTGAGATCCAAGGCAAAATCTTTTAATCTTTTCTAATGTCAGATTTAAGTATAATACAATTTTTGAAATTTTTAATTGTATTTGAACACATTTGAATTTTGCTAGTGATCAATCAATGTCGGTCTCTGCCCAATTCTTTGGCTCTCATCATCAGATGGGTTTTTTATCCGTTTTTTTTTTTTTTTTTTTGCACTATTGCACTATTACATCTGCATATCTGACTGGACCATGATCCGCACAGACCTGCATATATGGAAAAGAATGGATTTGGATCAAGTGGGGGCAATCAACGCAATGTGAGAAACTAATGTTAACTCATTTTCTATATTGGCGACTGTAGAACAGTCGATAGAACACACTTCATATGCAGTTACGCTGGTATGCTAGTCATTTATAACATACGCATAACACAGATTCATAAATGGTACATTTGCAACCATTTAGTTAGCATTTATATTTTTGCATCATTCATTAAATAACAGGGTCGATGATGGTAGCTCAGGGAAAATACTGGCTGTATGCAAATACTAAAAAGTAATTATGAATAATTCATAATTATGTTATTTTAAATTAGTGTCATCACAAAGGAAAGAGCAATTAAGTTAAAATGTGAATTAAGTTTCTGAACCATCCCTACTGTGCAGTTGACTATGACGCTGTTTATAAATTGTAATTGAATTTGAAGTATCAGTCTCTTATTTCCTAACTTGATTCTTCTCTTGCTACTTATCGAAACAGTTCAACCATTTTCACCATTTGACTGTACCTTCTGCATTTTTATGTCTTTGAGTGAATTATTGCTACTAGGCAGTGATGTCACAGGTCAAAATTCATATTTCTGACACATATTCAGTATGCATCTCAAATTCATATATGCCAATAATGTCAATAGTTGTTTTATAAATGTTGATTTTTGTATTCCTCATTTGATGTTGCATTTTCATGCTTTGAAACGTTTTCCTTTGTGGGAAAGTCTGTAGATATTTTAAGATAAATGTTTTATTGTTCTGTAGAAACTCTGCCTCTCAGTTCCTATGACATTAACTCAGTATGTATTCTCGGCTTTGGGAACATGCCAAAAAAATCAAGTTATCACAGGCTTTTTTAAAGGGTGCTAATTAAGTGTACACTGTGCTTCTTTGTTTGAATTTTTCTATGAAACTGACAATATGTATGGAGAAAGTCAAAGGACAAGTGTATTTTTCTAGTTTTATGTATTTATAACCTCTTTTGTATATGGAACTGTATAGCAGTGTAATTGTATTATTCTGTATGGCTCCTCAGTTGTTCTATTTTAAAGAGAATCCAATACCAACAGTGTTATTTTGGTAATTATTTGTGCAATTGCCTGTTACATTAGACTTCTATGCTATATTTTATGTATGTATGCTATCAGAAAGAAATAAAATTATTTCCACTTGCAAATTTTAATTCAGCCTGTTGAACCGTGCTATGAGGAGTCTGGCGTGTTTGTGTGCACGGGGTGAGTGTGCTCACCTTTAGTATGTGAGCATCACAGTTCTTGTTTGCATATGGTATGTATTTGTGGTTATGCCTGTATTGTTTATTTGGAGCTAATATCCATAGCACCATACGTTAGAAAGTAGTTGGATAATTAGTTACAGAGAAAACACGTGTTGCTATCAAAAAATAGCTAAGCTTGCAACACAAACATGAACAGCTAGGTAATACAATGCATTTATATTCATTCCATAAACATTAATATAGAGTGAGCGAGCGAGCGAGCGAGTGAGTGCCTGAGTGAGTTAAATAAATTTTACAAATGTACAAAGTGGGGGGGGGGGGGGATTAGTGAAATCTCACTAATGTGACAACACAGCGTTCTCACTTGCTAATCCTGTTTTGTGGAATACCCCCCTGCTTACCTCATGGCAAAGTACAAGTATGTCCCTGAATCACAGTTTTGCTTTTTGGCTAGTGGTGCTAAATGATGGTGCCAAACCTACAGGGTTTTTTTTTTATTTATTTTTTTATCCCTCCTCTGTCTACTCCTGCCAACTGGAGTGCGCTACCCCCATGATGGCTCCATGAATGGCCACTCAGTTGCTGGATCTGCTCCACCACGTCATTACAGACACATTTAAAACATACTTCCTTTGTGCTTATTAGTGAAATCAGCAATGGAAACAAATTTTGTTTGGATTGAAAAAAAAAGTAACATTTCTTTCACCTTCATTTGTACGCTCAATGCCAAATGTTGATTGAATGACCTAATAGGTACTTTCAAACGCAAACACCGAAATTAGAAGGAAATCTAAGCCACTAAGGCCAGGGTGGAAGTCACAAAATTCAATCATATATAATTAACTTGCACAGAGCCCATTTGATTCCAACCATGTCCTATATTACCTCAGGTAGTTCAGTCCGGGCGAGTTAATTATACACCCCTCAAAATGAAATGAATGAAAACTGAGTTTGTTCTTTTGCAAAATAAAAAGGGGGACTTCATTTCCTCTGTGGTTAAATGTGAGGAACAACACATTAAGTGATAAAACAGCAACGATTGAACGACAGATTAACAGCAGGTTCTGCTATTGGAAAGAAGACGTGATTTTCTTTCAGGTAAGGCCCTTTTCTTCCAGGGGGTCAAGAGTTTTTATTTATTTTATTTTATTTTCAGGTGTCTCCTGTTCACAGTTTTCTCATCCCAGTTCTGCATTTCCTCTGAGGCAGGGGTGTCCAATCTTAAGGCCAATTTTTTTAATTTATTTTTTTAAGTATGCATAAAGACATCTGCAGGGTCTGTGCGGACCTAAATGGCATCATAGCGGACCCAAAACGGATGTCCGTCTAGGCCAGGGGTTCCAAACCGGTCCTGGGGGACCCCTGTGTATGCTGGTTTTCGTTGCAACCACAGTTGCAATCCCAGAATTTTAACAAGCTGTTAATTTTTCTTAATTAGGTGCTTTTCATGTTTGGAGGAATTATTCGCCCTCTTAAGACACATTATGTCAGAAATAGCTATGCATGCCATGTAGAACAAACTCCCCATGTTCACGTTGTGCTTATTGTGCTATATTGCAACAATTACATAAAAAGAGGTTAAAAAATAATGTATTTTCACTCAAATTAAAGAGTGAAGTGAATCAATAGGCTCCTAATTAGGTTGTTGAACACATGTGTTTAACTCAATTTTTTCTTTAGGCTTATTAACACAATGCAGGTTTGGCTCGTTATCATTTGCTTTGTGTTTGAATTCTTCATTATATACCAAATGGTTAGTTTTAGTGGCCATGTGTCCACACTTTCACCAATTAGGAGCCTATTGATTCAAATCAGTCTTTAAATGGATCTGTTAAATAATTTTCTTATCTTTTTTAAATAATATAGCACAATAAGCACAATGTGAAACATGGGGTGTTTATTCTACATGGCATGCATAGCTATTTCTGATATAATGTGTCTTAAGAGGGTGAATAATTCCTCCAAACATGACAAGCACCTAATTAAGAATTAACAGCTTGTTAAAATTCTGGGATTGCAACTGTGGTTGTAACGAAAACCAGCATACACAGGGGTCCCCCAGGACCGGTTTGGGAACCCCTGGTCTAGGCCAATGCCGGAGTGGCTAATCGGGAGAATCGGGAAGAATCCGGTGGGCCGCTGGTTTTTGGGCTGGTGGCGAGGATCGGTAAACACAATAATTGTAGATCATATACTCTCCTCCTCACACACGCACGAAAAGCAAACACGGCCCACACCAGAAACTTGGATACTGATAGGGGGGGGTGAGAGTGGCCCCTCACAAATTTCATAATTGGTTGAACCCAAGTTTGTTTTAGATTATGATTGATCACCTGATGTAATTAGCTTAGTTTACGAGTTTGTGCCAGACGAAGATGCTAAAATGGAGAATAAAATAAGAAAAGGAGGAGCAGAAAAGGCTAGGATAAAAAAAAGAAAGGCACTGGAAGAAGAAGCGGCCAAATGTGCCAAATTAACCGACATATTTCGAACAAAAACGCAAACGCAGCTGATGATGAGAAAGGTAGCGTATAGTGTTAAGATGTCATAAGCGTGTAAAGCACAATATCTTTCCATGCCAACCACAATTAAAGTTTATTCTAGCGTATTTACAAATAACTGCTTTGATAGGCTAAATGCAAAATGGTTATGGGATCATCTAATTGTGAAAGGCATTTTGCAGCCAGGATTTATTTTTTTTTTTTTAAGCGAGAGGGGAGTTAATTGTGTTGTAAATTATTGTTTATTATTATTATTAGCCATGAAAGGGTATTATAATAATAATAATAATAAGTAAATTATTAACACTGTTTTAGATGTAGCAAACTTAGCTAACGTTAGCTAGCCTACTTGCTGTATCTTGCTGTCGCTTCTTGTTGGTTTTGTTAGCTAACGTTATTATCTTTTTATTTGGACGTCTAATGTCACCCTTCAATCGTGAGGTAACGTTAGCTATCTAGCAAAAGTTAACAGCCAAATGAAGTTAGTTTAACTTGATAACTTACTGGAGATTTAAATGTTACATTCAGAGAGCTAACGTTAGTTAATCATCATGAATGGACGTTTTATATATTTCTGGCCATTGTCAGGAACGTGAACATCTGCCAAGTTGTGTTATTTACTAAATTAGAAAAACGATGACTAAAACAGCAATTAAAGGCCTTATGATAACGGTCACTTAACGTTCAAAAACAATAGTTGCAGCAGTTTTTATTAATAGTCAGTGTTAACATTATTCCAGTGAGTCATATATATTGTACGTGATTCAATAACAATTTCATATTGAGTACACCTAAAAAATATGGCTATTACTTTCCCAGACATTACATGCCTAACGTTAGGACAATATGCTTTATTTGCACAGCATTAGCCTACTTATTGAAGTTGTACATTAGTATTAGGCGATGAAAGGTATTATTCTTTATTTTTATTATTATTATTATTATTATGTTTTAAGTGACAGAGCAGAGTCTGCTGTTAGGCCAAGTCATTGATGAGGCAGTGCCAGGACCAAGCCAAGAGCCCAGAAGGATCCCTGCTGTGGACAGCACAGGTAGAGCTGTACCACAGTGTGTGCAAAATCTAAAATGTCCAGACAATTAGTTCTAATATCACCACTGTTCATACCTATTTTACTAGTTATCTCTTGTATATACGTATCTTATAATTGTTCTATATTTTAAAAAATGTATCATAAAAAGGTCATCAAAAGAGCGAAAATGGACTATTTTTAATTTAAAATGATGGGAAATGTAGTCTACAAAGGGGAGTTGGTACGCTCGGCTATGAAAGGCAAAAGTCCACGTACGTGTCCGCTCCCTGTTTTAAAGGCCCGCATGCATCGGCATTCTCTTCCTGGTTTTCGTATCTGAAACGCCTACAAAACGTTATCAAAGAGCAGTGACGTAGCTTTTTTTTTTTTTTTAAAGTCCCAAACCCCGCCCCCTGTCTGTACAAATTCGGATTGCGACTCCGACAAATTATGCAAAAACATACTGCACGTCATATCACGTGGGAAATCGTTTTATTAAGAACTCGGAAAAAATAGCATTTAAACCGTAAAATATCAATACTTCGACCAAAATAGCAATTTTTTGACTTGACTTCAACACAATTGAAAAGCTCCAGGATGATATAAAAAGCTCAAAAACACAAAAAATATGTGTACGGCCCTCTCTCTGGAACCTCCTTTATCTGAAAAGCCACAAATTGGGTGCAGTTTTCTCTTTTAGCCCAGCACCAGGACATCTGATTCAACTAATGAGCTAATTATGGGCTTCAATCACCACCTTGAAAATTAGTATCAGGTGTTTTAGTGCTGATCTTCCAAAACAGAAGATCTGTGCCATATACACTACTCACAAAAAGTTAGGGATATTCGGCTTTCGGGTGAAATTTCAGGATGAACCTAAAATGCACTATAACCTTTACAGGTGAAATTAATTTGACCTTCTCTAAACTTTTGAATGCACATGTCCAACTATTCAATGTTTCAGTACTTTTTGCACAACTTGCTGTTCTCTAACAAGGAGCTGAACGGCAAAATTCACAACAGGTGTTTGATCCATGAATCGACCAATAAATGTCCTGGTTCAATTAGAATTGGTATTTAAACAGTCCTCTTCATCATGCTGTTCACATTTTGACATCATGAGACCAAGACGACACCTAACAATTGATCAACAGTACCTCGCCATTGCGAGGCTTCAAACAGGATGTTCTCAGAGGGAAGTGGCCACTGAGCTTAGAGTGTCACAGTGTCATCAGCAGGTTGCAACAGAGATACAGAGAGACTGGAAGAGTCACAGAAAGGCATAGAAGTGGACGTCCTTTGGCCACATCCCACACTGATGACCACTTCATTGTGAACAGTGCCCTGCGGAACCGGATAATGAATGCCACTCAACTCCAGGCACATTTAAGGGAGGTGAGAGGCACCCAAGTGTCATGTCAGACCATTCGAAACCGTTTACATCAGCGTGGTCTGCGTGCTAGACGACCTGCAAGGGTACCTGACCACACCACCAGGCACAGGTGTCATCGTCTTGCATGGGCCAGGGAGCATTTACGCTGGACGAGGGACCAGTGGGCCTCAGTGCTGTTCTCTGATGAAAGTCGATTCACGTTGAGCAGAAATGATGGCCGCCAACGATGTTGGAGACGTCAAGGAGAGCGCTATGCATCAGCCACTGTTGTCACCAGACGACCCTTTGGTGGTGGTGGTGTTACAGTGTGGGCAGGTGTGTCTAGTCAATACAGAACTGCCCTACACTTTGTGAATGGTACAGTGACAAGCCCATACTACCTGAATAACATCATTAATCCAGTCATTGTGCCCCTGCATGAACAACACAGGCCTAATTTCATCTTCATGGACGACAATGCTCCAGCTCATCGAGGTCGCATCATTAGGGAAAGGCTGCTGGAGACTGGGGTACCTCAAATGGAGTGGCCTGCACTTTCTCCAGACCTGAATCCCATAGAAAACCTATGGGATCAGCTGACTCACTGTGTAGAGGCTCGTAACTCTGTACCCCAGAACCTCAATGACCTGAGGGCCGCCCTTCAAGAAGAGTGGGATGCCATGCCTCAGCAGACAATAAGTCGACTTGTGAACAGCATGAGAAGTCGTTGTCAAGCTGTAATTGATGCTCAAGGGCACATGACAAGTTATTGAGACATTGACATTTTTGTTGTGGTATACCCACCACTGTTGTTGGCTTTTGTTTCAATAAATTGTTTGAGATGAGGAAATCACCATTGCATGCTTCTACTTAAATGCCCTACTTTCATGATACGTATAATATCACTGTAGTGTGAACTTACATTTTCCATAAATTTCACCCAAAAGCCAAATATCCCTAACTTTTTGTGAGTAGTGTATGTCTGTGTAAATAAAAGATATGGCAATAGGCCAGAAGGTTGGTTCAAGTTAAACTCCAAGGAAGGACACTGATATTCAGCGAGTTACTTTGTCCAGATTGCCTCATCAAATTCCCCGAAGTTTAAAGCAATATTTGAGTGACTGCCAAGCAAATAAACCATTTTATTGTAGCATTAGTACAAGTGTAATACAGCTCTGCTTTGAAAACTGGCACACAGCTTGATCTGAAATACCTTGTAGATGTAATTTCTCTCTTTTGAAACATGGACCTAATAGGAAGACAATTAATCCTTTCAAAGCAAGTTTTCTTTAACCTTGAATAGTGACACGCTGAGCTAATGACTGGAGTCTGGGTGCAAAAAAAAAAAGGCCTTACCTCATGACTTTCTGTTGATACAGCACTAAACAAGCTTTGGCTTTGGGACATGTTCAACTTTTCCCAACACAAAATACTATGCTATATAGTTGCTGGTAGCAACTCTGCATCTTGTGAAATTCACATATACAGCTTGATGTTAATATTTTACCGTTCATGTCGGTGCGTGTCTATATGTTTAAATTAGCTTTTCATAGGCGTAATATGTATGTTGCATTGCAATAATAATGATAATCAGTGAATAATCAGGTATTTATTGACTTATGTAATTTCCTTTCTGAAGAATATTATTCTATATAAGGTCTCCATATTTTTTAGAAGATTTCAGTGAATACATTGCATCATCATATAAAATGATAATGATGCTGTCCCAGTGCTGTTTATAACCACCTGCTGCAGATTGTATGAAAGGCTGTCTAAGATTGGGAGGTTTGGCAATTCTCCAAAGGCTGCAATTTAAATGAAAAAGTCTGCAAATTAATTTTAAGGAGACAGTAATTTCAAAGAACCATTTGGGAATTTAAAAAGACTGCTCGGGTTGGAAACATACATTTTTACATTACATTACAGCCATTTAGTAGATGCAAAGTGACATTGCTTTTGATTTTTACAGTGTCAATGTGCAGGGGTGTAGAACGGAATTCTGGGCCCTGTGCAAATGCCGTCTCTGCCCACCCCCCCACCCCCCCCCCCCCCCTTAAAATTGTAAACCAAAGAAAACTTTTTAGTTCAGGCCTTGTGAGCCTCCCTAACACACACCACATATTCCTATTTTATTAACATATGTTTTTTTTCCCTATTGTATTTTCAGAGTGAAAATAATACCATGGTCTCCATTCTTTTAATTTGTGTCATAATCTGAAGTGATTATGAAATTAATATGCTCTCCCATAACTGACCAGGATGGTCCTCAACTACAATTTATCAACTGGACTTGTGTGGTGTAATGCAGATTGTTTCAGTCAATGATTCGTGAATTTTAATCATGTAGGTTTAGTATCTGTAAGTGGAAAAATAATCGGTCAATTGAACATAAAGAAAATGTACGTTTGGACTAATTTTGACTATGGCTTTGTCAGCCTTTTTTAAGGGGAGGAGGGTTATGCCATTACTTAATTAATGCAATGGTTCATTCATTCATGTAATTATGTTATTTGTTTTGTTTTTTATTCAAATATACAGTACTTATATTCATTGTTACTAAAACTTTTGTTGAATGTACATTTCTCAAGAAGTCAACCAGACTAAGTAACAGAAAAATGGAAGAAGAAAAAGCCCAACCCAAATGATGTTATTGACTCTATTGTTTTGAGTTGTTTGGGGGGATTGGATGTGTTTTGAATGGCACTGTTTGTGAGACTGGATGTTAACCCATGAGCAGGAGGTGCCAGGCTGTTGTGGCTGCGTATGGTTTTTCCACCCGCTACTGAGGCTCCTGACTGTTTGTTAGATGAATAAAGCGTAAAATTACCAATATGTCTTGTTTGTTCCTTGATATTGATAGAGTGTTCAATCATCCAATCCCCCCAAACAACTCAAAACAATAGAGTCAATACCAACAGGAGAATACACTGTTTGACATTGGCAGGGAAATTTGGCACATTTAACTTGGGACCCCACCCACATAATCAGCTGTGCTGCTCATCCCACAACTGCATGATCCTTACTAATGGGACATCATTGTACAGGGAAATGAACAGGTTTTCCAATGATATAAGATACAATGCTAATAATACAGTGACAACAGATGTGATCGACCAAACACAAATTTCCAAACTTTTTTTGAGAAGTTTATGTTTAATGAAATATGAGATGTACAGAGATGTGAGGTGGACGGAGAAAGCCAGGCACTGAGGGAAGAAGAAGCCGGTGTCATGGTTTCTAGCAGCCTCTGCTGTTTCTGCGTTCGGGTTTCCTTTTGGCGTCGTCGGGACGCTCTATCGGATTTTTCCGCCTACATTCCGGTACTCGTGTTTTGCCCGACAATTATTCTCTGCACCGGTTTTGCGTTTCCCGTCGGCTATAAATACCGCAGGACTTCCGCATTTCCGCACTTCGGTATTGTCTTTGCTATGTTGACAACAAAGTCGGTAAGGTAAAAAAAGATTTGGTCGCTGCATTTCTAGTTCGCACGAATAGGAAACGCAGCAAGTCCGGTTTAGGAGAAAGATTTATTTTAGTCTTTTTCTTTACTTTCTCTCTTTATCCTTTGTACTCTTCTGCCAGTTACCTTTTTGTTCAGCTCGTTTTCACCTAGATCTGTAGGTAACAGGTTCTAGTTTCATTTTCATTCTCTCGCCCGTTTATACAGGGCGTTTGTTTTGTTTCACTACCTCTGCCTAATTATTTAGTGCGTGAGGTTGTTTTGTTAGTTATTCTCGCTGTTTGTCGAGATCGCCTCAGTTTTTGGAGGTTGCTTTGTTTTGCCTTGTGCTAGGGACGTTTTTCTCCCGATCCTGTGTTATCCCAGTCCTGGTGTGGCTAATTCCGCATTTTGTGGCGTATCTCTCTAAATACGCTTTTAGAAATCCTTATCGGTCGCGTTTGGTTCTCCGAACCTTACACTCCCCATTACAACCGGGAAAGAATACCCTGAAATGTCCATATGATGCCACTTTTGTACCAAAATAAATTTTCTGATAATCCACTTTCCGTATGCAAACATTAGCCCAATCAATGGAATTGACTTTTCTATGTTTATGACTCTGTTAGAATGTGTAGTTTCAGAGATTATTATAAAATATACAGTGGCTTTAAATTTGCTCATACACTTTCTCAACTGTAAAAATGCTAAATTACAAGAACAGAAGAATTTAAAGTACTCTGTATTTTTATAAATACTACAATAACATAAAATTTGAATACTACAGAAACTGCACAGAGAAACAACATGTTAAAAAAGATAATGAATTTTATTCAGACTCCCACTACTGGTATTTTATGCATCCTTTTGAACAACATTGAGAAAATACTTCCTTTCATCTTTTATGAAACCACATATGTTATGAATCATCCTGTAGACCTCATATCGTGCGACAAAATCTCCCCATTTCTTTGACATTTTTTTCAGTCAAACCACCTTCATCAAACCTCTACTGTTCTATTGATTTGAAGTTGAAAAAAGCCAGTTCAGCGCATTGATTTTGTCTTCTCTTAGCCATTTCTTTGATGTTGATTTTGTCTTCTCTCGCCATTTCTTTGATGTTGATTTTGTTCTGTGGATCGTTATCATGTTGCAATTATTATTTTTTCCGACCAAGATTGAGCTCTTGGCAGGGGGTACAATATCTTAGGCATAAATGTCTTGGTATAGTATATGTTTGAATCCATAGTTCCCTCAATTCTGATAAGAGGATCATGACTACAGGATGTTAACCAAACCGAGAGTAAAACTGATCCACCCTAGTACCTCATAGAAGTATTGGTGTGCTGTTTAAATGTGAGCTTGACCTTTTTGATGAGAAATTGCTCACTGGGCATATCTGTAAGACTCAAATGTTCTTCAGTTTAGCATGAAACATGGTTGCAAGTGTTATTAAGCTACGCCTTAACAAACTGTAGCGCTTATTTTTGTATGGTGTCTCTGAAGAGTCTTCCTACTTGCAAGCTGCCAATATGGGCTGGTGGTTTTTCACGTCCTATTAAACCTGAATTGTCCTGATTAATAGTGTTTTTTGTTGTTATTCTGGGATTTAAAAAGTCTCTTGGCAGAGTGTGTTGTCCTGGCTTTTCCTTGCCTCCTCTGACAGAGAAGGAAGAAATTCCCTCGATAGCATATTCCTAACGGGTGATTCTGTGAAAACTTGAAAGGTTCTATTTCTTGTGAATTTGTCTTTCCACTGACCATTGCAGTGGATGCTATGAATTAATCTTCAACTGCCTTAGACTATAATGCATGCAAGGTAGTTGAAGACTATGAGATGTTACAAAAACTTGGATCAACTTTTGGGCAATAGCAAATTTCAAAGAGGTGGTTTAAATTTACATGAGATGACTGGAAGATGCAGACGTTAGGGGGCAGGGGGGGACTTATGAAGTTCACATTTTATTTATATATAAAAAAATTTAAATTTAAATACCTAAAAAAAGTGGGAGTAGGGGAACATTAACATATGACAGAAATCTTTTACCCTTCAAATGTTTCTGCATTCATTATGTGTTCACTGAAGGCAATTAACTTACTGTCTTACAAAGCAGGGGATTTATAACAATTAGTCTCTTGATGGGCAATTATGAGAGTATAAATAAAACTAATTAATTCAGCCAGTCAAGAGTGACTTTGAAACATGCTGCCGTTCCCTGTTTGCCTAAAACCACGCTTGATGGAAGCTAGGGCAAAGATAATCATATTACAGTGGGGACTTAAATTATTTTGGGATTTTAAAAACAAACACACCCACGAGTGTTAGTTCAAGTTGTTCATTTACCAAATTCTTTGAAGAAATTACACTGTCTGCGAGAAGAAGAAAAAATCAACAGCAAGAAATACAGTAGACTAGCCTATTTCAATACAATGCAGTCAGACGCGCGGCAGACATTCACGAAGCATGCAGGCTATTCCATGCCAGAGTATTTGATCAGGGTGCAGGCGATATAAAACACGGAGGCTAGACAACACACAGGTTGTCGTGTATCGTTCTCCAATACCGAAATCACATTTTCGGTGGAAATGCACGAGGAAACTTTCCTGGCATCATCATACCTCTGGGGAAAAAGGAAAATGTGCGCTCCGCACATTTAACATTATCCTCTTCACGTTGCTGTGAGCACAAAAGCACAAACATTTGTTGTGTCATTTAATCAATATAAATACGGGGTATGCTTTGCGCAGGAAGTGTTTCCATTGAATTCGACAATTTCCCGCATTCCTTACAGCCCAATCATTTCGGTAGTAGTCTACTACTGAGGTGACTGTAGCCTAGTTGATCCATTTTCCACGCGCACTGCCCTTTGAGTGTGGCTCTATGCGTTTTATGAAGCGCTCGGAGGTTCTTGACAACTAGCTTACGTCACGAGGTTCATTTTATACCTCAGTCTGGTGTATTTTAACTTTTAAGGTGCCATCAACTCTCAGTGCCGAACTGGCTGGGAAACGCACAATACACAGCATGTTCACTATCCTGATCACACGGATCTTATCAAGGGCTTTGCTCTCCGAGGAAGTTCCCCAGGTCTGATGTTTCCTCTCCAACCCACACCGGGGAGAGAATGCGGTTTCTCATTTATACAACTTTCTTGGGATTTTTCCTCAAAACAGGTAGGTTAGACCGGAGGAATGCACTTTATTCTGTTCTGCTGTACATTGCAACGCCGACGTAGACTGTTCATATATTATCCCTAGTTCCTCTGCTGGTGTACTTTAAGTGTAAGAGCTGCACTCGGCAGCCTATTAGTCAACAAAATCGTTAAAGCTCATTCTTTGCGTGCGGAGAACGGTGTCTAATTAGACTATCAATGCAATCGTTCCACTAGACTAATTGCGTATTGAATTAACCAACGACGTAGCGCACAGTTAAAGATAGGCTACCCTACTATTTTCTGTTTTTTTTTGTGAATTGAGTTTATGTTTACGTAATATCTCCACTTACAAAAATAAGTTAATGGTTACGAGAGAACAGTGAATGCTGATGGTCAGGTCATTTCAATAACCATCGTTAACAAGTAGCAAGGGCTTGGAGGTTCATCATTGGCATAACTCTGTAAAGATGTATGTTGTAACCACGCTGATATAATACAGGAATGATATTCAGTGCGTCTCTTGGCAAGGTAGTGCTGCTTGCGATCTAGCACTGACCACATGTATTAGTCATGCTCTTATCGAGAGTGAATGGGTGCGTCTTGCATGTTTGGAATATGATTTACGCATAGCCTAGTTTTGGAGAAAAAGTATATCAATCTAAAATGCATACACTGAAATAAATAAATAAACGTTAAACAACAATCGTAAACAACAAGGGACGTTAATAAACTTTACTTAAAAAAATTATTTTCACAAAATTGCTGTTTCCTTCAAAGGCGCTGTCTTCTTCAAGGCGTCCATTAGATTATATTTACGGTTTTTAAATAATAAAAATGGCCCTTTTCTCAAGGTGATGCAACCCCCCTTAACCACCATTTTATATTTAAAGATTTAAAAAAATGTATATAAACGTATAAGACCTGAATTTATATGCACAATTAGTAATTCAAATTGAATTGGTCATGAGTTTTAATCACACCACCTCCAAGACACATACACTGTACATACACGATAATCATCTTCATCAGCATCATCAACCAACAGCCACAGCAGTCAAAGACAATCCCTATATTATTCATCTAACTTCATTGTAAAAGTTAAGCAACAACCTGTTAAGACAACTCAACAAAAACTACTAACATCCTTACTAGTGGCTTGGATACTGTGGTTGTTCACAATAGTGGGGCTACTAGGGAAAAAATATAATTCATCCAAGCATGCTGTTCTTTAGTTTATCTTTTCATTCTCATCAAAATATAATCTGCAGGGCAGGAACAGCCAAATCTGTCATTGGAAGAAAAAAAAATATATAAATCAAATGAAATATTGAAATAAAATATGTATGGCATGCCATTGCTGTGGTTGAATTTTTATCGGTTTGGACACTACCTGAGGCCCAACAAGCCGGTGTTTGCAAGAGATATGTATTATAGTGGAACAACAATTCTCTGGGGGTATTATTTAAGAGTCACTGGCATATATAACTATTCTCACAGGGATTTTAGGGATAGATAAACAGGGACTGGGTAATTTGTCAATGTATTTGCCAAAGATGTAATGACTGAATCTCCTGAATTGTTTTTTTTCTTCTTATTCTTCAGTCAAATTGTATAGGCCTACTGTAGATCATTATGCCATAAGCAACACATTTCCATAATTTGTCAAATACATTTTGAAAAAAAGTCCAAGTACAATGAATCTGGTGGGGACATTTTGAAACAGTTTAAACTTCCATAGACCGTATGTGGTCAAACATGAAAAAAGCATATTTTCTCAGTGGCATGCCTTGCATGTCTTCTGTTAAGAGAAGGGACCTTTAAAATATCTTGGTTGCAGTCCACCTCTTTGGCTCAGGTTGAGCAGACTTCAGATGAGTATGGTCTGAGGGTATGCCTCCAAATACTAACGCTGAACCATTGCAATGATAAAATGTGTTCTCCCGGACCACTAAGGAGACAGAGGGGCTTTATTGCAGTGTGCATTGCTGGAGTTTAAATCTGAGGTTTAAGCCTCTAGTCCACAGAACTGCATTACAACTGGAACACATATCCAATGATGTGGAATAAGGATTAGCTGTTCCAGTTATAATGCAGTTATGTGGCCTAGAGGTTTTACCTCCAGCTAAGCTTAGTGCAATTGACCCAGGATTTATTTTTTCGTGACAGGTATGTGTGGCAAATAAACCCTGTACAAATGCTATGACATTACATAAAGTAAACACATAATGTATTTTTTTAACCCTGCAGTGTCATTTATCATAGTTCTTAGCCTTAGCATAACCTGACCCTTAGTCCAAAATCTATAAATCCAAAAATATGAATCAATATCCTTCAAAGGAGAATTGTATCCATATTCAATGGTTTTCATTTATATTCAATAAAACCAACAAAAAAAGATGTCAGAGGTGATAATTCTGCATGAGGCAAAAATACAGTAGTCTGTGTGTGTTCAGAGAAAGGTTAGAATGGTTTATTCCCACTTATACAATGTGTACGTACAATAATAATATCTTAAAATACATATTATTACAAATATACAAACTAAAATAGTAATCAAGTAAAAATGATCAAATTTTGATGTAAGTTTACAAAGACACTCCTCGTTTACTAAGATGTAGCATACTTTACTGTTATAGTAGATGGTAGCAATGACCTAATAATTGGGCCAGTGTGGTTCAACCAATCAAAATAAAAAGGAGTTATAAAATATTTGGGAAACTAAAATGCTAGCAAAATATCTGTCCAATTAGCCAGGTAGTCCTAAAAAAATTACCGGCTTCAGCCAGGTAAGCACGCTACCTGAGCTGGTGGGTGCCTGTTGAAGTAGTTGGCATAATTATGCAAACCTATATTTTCAATAAATAGTTTGATTAAAAACTGGAATTATCAAATACCACTGAGTGAAAGAAGTTGCAACTGCAAAGAGCAATCAAAAATGTTTTTTGAGCAATCAAAAAAAAAATTTGGATTGCATAGGCCTAAGCATAACTATTGAGTCAATACCTGGTGGATGCACCTTCAATGGTAATTACAGCTTCAGGTCATTGTGGATGCCTACCACCTTTACCCACTTAGATGGAGCAACCTTACCTCATTCCTCTCAGCAAATTTACTCAAGCTCTGTCAGGATTGTTTGGGGATCATTCAAGGACAACAATTTTCAAGTCTTACCACAGATTTATTATCAGATTCAAGTCAGGATTTTGACTGGGCCACTCAAGGACATTCAATTTATTCTTGTCAAGCCACTCCAGCGTAGTGTTTTTTGTCCTCGCGTTTTGGGTCATTGTCCAGCTGAAAGGTGAATTTCCGTCCCCTTTTTTAAAGATTTAGCATGCGCCGAAGTAGGCTTCCCGCCGCACTTTTATCCATACTTTTATTTTTATTTCCCTCCCTTCATTCCTGACAAGCCTCCCACTTCCTGCTGCCGAGGAATTTTTTCCGTGAAATGATATTCCTATTCCACCATCTGGAGAGTATGGATGGTGCTGACGGGGTGGTGGGTACTTTGGGTTTGCGCCAGACAGGATATTTAGCATGTATGCCAAAGCATTCCACATTCTGAATCCCCGGGGGGGTTAGCTCGATAACTGCACCGAATAAAACCTGGAAACCCTCCCAAATATGGAACATGGATTGAAGTAAAAAGAGTTTTTCCGGGCTTTACCCAGTGTTATCCAGCTAACTCTTTTAATCCTGCTTTGGGAAATACCCCACTGATCTTTTTGGTTGAATTTCTGTTTTTAAATTTACTACTTACATAAATAATGTATTAATTCTGAAATTATGAACCACTATTTTGGAGACAGACGCCATTCAGCTGTATGACTTTATCGAGGTAAATTTTAACACCTGAAACAATTGTGCTCTGTGCAAAGGGATTGAACTCTTAAGGAGTCAAGATGTCTCAATTGTTGAAATCATTATTTGAATATAATGCTGATTTGTTATGGATTTGAATTGTACAGTACACAGTGCTGTTTAACCTTCAGTGCCGGATGCAATAGTGGCATTGCCAAATCTCTGACATTTTATCTAGTAGCAAGGGTCAGTGTATTCTGGAGGGTTCAAGTGGAAACAGTCATCACATTTTGACTACAGTCCATACATATCTGATGGATTTTGTTTCTCAGTCTACAAAGTCTTTATGGGATTACATTTTAATTTTGTTTTTGAACTCTTACATACCGTTATATACTCTGCCATATTGCAGTTGGAATTTATTGAGCAAGATGTAAAAATTAATGAATGCCACCATTTTAATAATTCCAATTCCCAGTACCTGTCATTGAGAAGAAACGACCTTAAGCGTTGGTGCTAAAGTACAAAGATTACTTCTAGTATAAATTGTATTGGCATACAATTGCACTTTGATGGAAATAGTTTTGTATTGTAAGTGCTCACTATTTATGATTAAATGTTGTGTTAGAGAATAGATTTTGGATAAGTTACTTAATATCCCTAATTACATTGATTCATCTCCAGAAAAGAGGGGAAATAATTAAGCACATGCTATAATTTCCTCCGTCTTAATGAGAAAAGTGCTTCTGAAGACATAATTGTGTTTTTCAAAAGAGCTCTGATCTTTTGAAACACCGAGACAGCAACACGTGTATTTTCTGTTATGCATAGAGGCGCTAGTTCTGCATGGCAGATTTCAGACTTGAAGTCCATGTGCATGTCTCACTTCAGACTGCAATGAGTGTCTGGAATGAAAAGCGATACCTCTTACAAAGTATCACATGAATAAAAAACGCGTTTTCGCATCCTCATTGTTGATTTATTGCATTTGTAATGAATGGCAAAAGTGTGTCTATGTGATTAATCTTGCAGAAAAGATCAATTTCCAAGTCACGGAACACACACTTGTGGGGGAATTCATTCCAACAGTATTGCAGTATGATAACTTTGAATAATGAATTTAGGCACGTTGCATTCTTTGTAAGATTCTTCAACAGCCAAAGATGTAGTGTTTACTAAAAACTTTTTCAGTTTTTCATCTGATACCATTACTTCATAATTTCTGCAAAAAAAAAAAACCCTTAAAGCTTAAATGAATTAATTAAAGTTAAAGACACATTGTGTTCAGACTCAACATAGAGCCTTCTATTAACAGCCTTGTCTGATAACACCCTCATGTCATTACCTCATTAGAAAAATAACCACCGCAGACAGGTTGAATAGTGACCTCATTAACAAAAAAGTAACCCTAGTTTAAATTTATTTTACAAAATGAAAGTCAAACCGCAATGGTGCTAAACGCAAAGGTTGTGGGTTTGATCCCAGGGGACTACGTATACTAAAAAAATGTATGCATTCATATACTGTATGTCGCTTTGGATAAAAGTGTCCGCTATGACACAAATATATACCAAACGGATCTGACTCTTACCTATTTCATGTGCTTTGTCTTTAAGTTGCTGCTCTACAGATCCAGTGTTACCAGTGCGAGGAGGTCAAGCACAACGATTGCTCCACCCCCGAATTCATCGTCAACTGTACAGTCAACGTGCAGGACATGTGCCAGAAGGAGGTGCTGGTGAGGGAAGATGGTAAGAGCTCTATGGCACCCTTCCATACTATTAGGTAGGCTTGTTGAGTACACTGGGGCTGTGTCCGAATCAGCACCCTTCCATACTATTAGGTAGGCTTGTTGAGTACACCGGGGCTGTGTCCGAATCAGCACCCTTCCATACTATTAGGTAGGCTTGTTGAGTACACTGGGGCTGTGTCCGAATCAGCACCCTTCCATACTATTAGGTAGGCTTGTTGAGTACACTGGGGCTGTGTCCAAAATCAGCACCCTTCCATACTATTAGGTAGGCCGTTACAATATGTTACGTAACACAATGTTGTTATATATAACATAATATTTATGTTAACTTGTTATGATATGTTCTTTGTGAATTAAGCCTTCTGCTATGTTCACTTAGACATTGCATGGAATTAGTTACTAGTTAAGCAGTGCCTTTATGAAAGAAACCTTGAGTGTACAACTGCAGAGTTGAATGTAATGTGATCCAGCGTATGTATGTTTTCCTGGGCAGTGACTGAGCTAGAGGCGGAAGCCCTTTATCTGACTCTGTCAGAGAGCCTTGTTTTCAAGCATCTGATCAGCTTTTTAATAGTGACATCTTCTTCAAAACCAATAAACCACCGTTGGGTCCTAGCAGAGCTGTGTTTAGGCTAATTCTGGGAGCTGGGCTGCAAGACTTCAGTCGCAAGCAAGTTATTATCAGCCAAATGTAAAAATAGACTGGGAAAGTATAATAATTAATTAACATGTTGTATTTTAGGCTACCTATATACTTTTCCTGTGCTAGCTTTGATGTCTCTTGAAAGACCAGTTAATGTAACTTTAATCAAAGTGGACCTCTTCTTGAAATTGAGTGCTTGTGCCTCATGCTCTGTTTTATGCTAGTGTGGGGTGACGCTAAGCTTGAAGCACTGATTGAATGACATGGGGCTCCAGCTTCAAAGGCCACTATCGTATTTTAATCCTGATAGTCCTTCAGAACTGACACATGCGCATTCAAGATTTTGCGTTTAATGTCTAAAGAATGTTTCAAATATTGTAATTGCTTTATGGTTCCGACAAATAGGCATGTGTGGGAAGGTGATTTGAGCATACGTATAACTCCAATTATGTTGCAATATGTATTTTAAAAGCATTATAATTGCACCCCTGAAGTACAATGAAAACCTCATTAGGGTTAAGTGTGAAGCGATGGAGGACTTTTTATTCATTTGTGTGTGTGTGTGTGTGTGTGTGTGTGTGTGTGTGGGTGAGAGAGAGAAAGATAGATTGTGTGTGAAGGAAAGGGAAAGATATACTAGAATGACTCTGTCTGTGATCTTTGATATTTGCGTAATCTAAAATAAAAAAATGTTTTTTTTCTTTGACGGCAGATAACTGTTTCAGTGAGGGAATATTTCCACATCTCTATGACTCAGTGCATGATAGAAATTACAGTTAAAATCTCAATTTGCCTCCCATTTAAAAATAAATGAATACTGAGAGATGTCCCATCGTCCAGATCAGTACTACCTAGAAGTGCAAAAGAGCTGTCACAGCAGGGACAAATGCCTGCCAGCACCAAACGGCACAAACAGTCATTTACACAAAATATCACCCTGCGGTAGGATTATGGCAAAAAAAGATGCGTATCTGCAGCCAAGGTGTTTTGAGATGTGATTTATTTCAGCGTACTAGACAGCACAATCCAACTGATTCAGCCATCCAATGGCTTGATGGCTTGAACATTCAGTTATCAAAAATATGACAGCGTCCCATTCTTTCGCAAATGTGTCTGAAATTACAGTTGCAGTCCTTCACATGTGAGATTTCAATAAACTGCTCATATTTACACATGCATTTTTCGCTACCATAGAAAATAATAAATTAGATATGATCACCAATGTTTAATCGCATTGTACTAATTTGTAATGTGATTCTAACGTGGTTCATCGGTCATAAATACAAATGTAAGTGTTTGCAGTACTGTGTGGTGTAGTGCAATGCAATGCAAAGGTGCTAAGATGTGCTCAGTTGCACACACAGCAGTTCAGCACAGTTAGTATAAAAGAACATTGTGAGTAAGCAGTATTATATTGCACAGGGAAACAAAAACTTGTGTTGTTTAGTAAGACACTCTCACCTGAACATGTCACTTCAGCATGTCGTCTCTGGTGAATGTGTTTGACAATCTTACCTAACAAGGGCCATTTCTGCTGAGGAAATGCATTAAGTGGCCCTTGATGAGAAGAGAAGAGAAATAAATGAACTAATTTCCCCGTAAAAATGAAGTACTAGACGGCAAGGAAGTTTAAATAGCAAGCCATTGTGATGACTGTTGGGAAGGAGCAGGGATTTATGAGTGTTTTTTTTTAAACAGATGCAATTAAAATGTGTCCTTAAAATCTCTTTCAGCATAATTGCAATATGATTTTTCCACCCATAATTTACTTTCTTTGGTAGTGACACGGTAATTTCACAGAAAATACTGTGGTATGAACAGGCACATGAAAAGTGGTGATGAATGTAAGGAATGATATAGCTAAAACAGCTGAAACTTGTAAGTAGAGGATTCTGGTATGGAGGACTGTTACAAATGGAAATTATTAATATGTGTGGGGGAAAAAGTGAGGTTAGTTTTATATTATTTTAGAGTTCTCTCAAAAGCCTTTCAAATATTGGCCCAACATCAAGTTTGTGTAATGATTATTTATTTATTCATTTATTTTGGCCACACAACTTGCATAATAGACAATTTACCCATTCGGTGCATTGCAGTCAATTAAAAAAGTGTTATGCAACTGCTATGCCAGTATTGGTTTTAAATTGTGCTGTTACATAAAGGTTACGGTTTTGGTTTTGTGTCTGGGGTGGGTTAGGGAAAGGTTAAGAGTCTGGGGATCACCTGAGGCTGTAGGCTATGTTAAATGTGTGTATATTTCAATTACTTTTAAGTGGGCTGTTGATATCAGACTTGGGTAAAATGCATAAGTGCTAGAGAATTTGTATGTGGAAGCATTTTATTTTTAAAGGAGAAGTTCGGTATTTCGCATTATAGGCCCTGTTATAAGGTTAGCTACTTACGATCATATACAACAGTCCATATCAACATTTTGATGCACTGTGCCGTCTTGAGATGTATTTCTCATTGCTCATGTCACAGCTAACTTACACAATGGATCTGGATGGGCATATAGAAAATCCTTCAAAAAACACCATAAACTCTCGTTTTCAAAGACAGGAAACTCACTGAGTTGTCACTGGTGTCCGTTGACACAAAAATTGTTGCACAGTATGCTTCATATCGGGTTTTATTTATCATTTTATTAAATCCATTGACTTGTATAGACACCAAAGGAGGTTTGGATAGATACATCCGCAGCCGGAAACCGGAAATACAAAAGTTTGTAGTTTTCTGTTGCTCACTAGCAGTCTTGAGCACTCGTAGTGAAGGAATCAGTCGCATAAACCTACACTAATTCAGCAAAATTGATCCTTTTGAAGAGTTCGTACTAGCTGCCAAGCAAACCCTGACCTGGTGACCCGGAAGCAGCTCTTCTTCTTCTACGGTAGCCTTCAAACTCAGCCAAGACCTCCCAAAATTCCAAGCGGAAGTTTACAAACGTATGGCTGTATGGTGACTGAAAATAGTTATATACATCTTTAAACTGTTATTTAAAACATGTTTTAAGCGTAAACGTAAATTACAGACACCAGTGACCACTCGGTGAGTTTCCCGTCTTTGAAAGGATTTTCTATATGCCCATCCAGATCCATTGTGTAAGTTAGCTGTGACATGAGCAATGAGCAATATATCTCAAGACTGCACAGTTTGTCAAAATGTTGACATGGACTGTTGTATATGATCGTAAATAACCCTATAACAGGGCTTATAATGCTAAATACCAAACTTCTCCTATCCCCAAGTAACCTTTTACATTACTGTTATTCTATAAATTTCCTTGTAGTTCCATTGTTAAAAATAATGTTAGCTATTATTGGGAATATAAGGAAGGATTGTACTAAATACAGAGGTCTGTAATTATACATTTTATATTACATTTACAAAAGTTAAAATAAAAGCGCATATCTATGTTAAGGTTTTGTCAAATGCTCAGACATAAATGTTCGTTTTCTGAATAGATGCTGTACATACACTACTCACAAAAAGTTAGGGATATTTGGCTTTCGGGTGAAATTTATGGAAAATGTAAGTTCACGCTACAGTGATATTATACGTATCATGAAAGTAGGGCATTTAAGTAGAAGCATGCAATGGTGATTTCCTCATCTCAAACAATTTATTGAAACAAAAGCCAACAACAGTGGTGGGTATACCACAACAAAAATGTCAATGTCTCAATAACTTGTCATGTGCCCTTGAGCATCAATTACAGCTTGACAACGACGTCTCATGCTGTTCACAAGTCGACTTATTGTCTGCTGAGGCATGGCATCCCACTCTTCTTGAAGGGCGGCCCTCAGGTCATTGAGGTTCTGGGGTACAGAGTTACGAGCCTCTACACGGTGAGTCAGCTGATCCCATAGGTTTTCTATGGGATTCAGGTCTGGAGAAAGTGCAGGCCACTCCATTTGAGGTACCCCAGTCTCCAGCAGCCTTTCCCTAATGATGCGACCTCCATGAGCTGGAGCATTGTCGTCCATGAAGATGAAATTAGGCCTGTGTTGTTCATGCAGGGGCACAATGACTGGATTAATGATGTTATTCAGGTAGTATGGGCTTGTCACTGTACCATTCACAAAGTGTAGGGCAGTTCTGTATTGACTAGACACACCTGCCCACACTGTAACACCGCCACCACCAAAGGGTCGTCTGGTGACAACAGTGGCTGATGCATAGCGCTCTCCTTGACGTCTCCAACATCGTTGGCGGCCATCATTTCTGCTCAACGTGAATCGACTTTCATCAGAGAACAGCACTGAGGCCCACTGGTCCCTCGTCCAGCGTAAATGCTCCCTGGCCCATGCAAGACGATGACGCCTGTGCCTGGTGGTGTGGTCAGGTACCCTTGCAGGTCGTCTAGCACGCAGACCACGCTGATGTAAACGGTTTCGAATGGTCTGACGTGACACTTGGGTGCCTCTCACCTCCCTTAAATGTGCCTGGAGTTGAGTGGCATTCATCATCCGGTTCCGCAGGGCACTGTTCACAATGAAGCGGTCATCAGTGTGGGATGTGGCCAAAGGACGTCCACTTCTATGCCTTTCTGTGACTCTTCCAGTCTCTCTGTATCTCTGTTGCAACCTGCTGATGACACTCTGTGACACTTTAAGCTCAGTGGCCACTTCCCTCTGAGAACATCCTGTTTGAAGCCTCGCAATGGCGAGGTACTGTTGATCAATTGTTAGGTGTCGTCTTGGTCTCATGATGTCAAAATGTGAACAGCATGATGAAGAGGACTGTTTAAATACCAATTCTAATTGAACCAGGAAATTTATTGGTCGATTCATGGATCAAACACCTGTTGTGAATTTTGCCGTTCAGCTCCTTGTTAGAGAACAGCAAGTTGTGCAAAAAGTACTGAAACATTGAATAGTTGGACATGTGCATTCAAAAGTTTAGAGAAGGTCAAATTAATTTCACCTGTAAAGGTTATAGTGCATTTTAGGTTCATCCTGAAATTTCACCCGAAAGCCGAATATCCCTAACTTTTTGTGAGTAGTGTATATGCATGATGTGCATGCTGTAGGGGAAACAAAACAAAACAAAAAAATACTGGAAATATATTGATAAATATAATGCAATGTATTCCATTGTCTGTTTCCCTGAGAATAAATCAAATCATACTATACTTATAAAGCTGCCATTCGATTTTCGACACTGGCTGCTGACACAGGTGTCAAAACAGGTGAAAATGTCATTGAATCAAATTAATTTAGATTCAATGAGTGCCAAACAAGTGTGCGAGTACAAAAGTGTAATGATTATTCAGCTCAAGGAGGCGTTTGATAAAATGTGAATTAGAGGCGGGCTGCGTAGACTTCTATGTAATTTGGTGGTACCAGATGAAAAATAGCAAGGGCATTAGTGTCAGACTGGTTCATTTATTAAAATGAAACCTTCAGACATTGATTAGTGTCATGCCGCTGTCCACAGAGAGAAACCTGTTATATTCAGAAGATAGAGTCATCATATGGTAAAGCCGTTGACACGATCAATAATTCAGTTGCTTGGGATTGTGGATAAGCATGTGAATGAATGTTGAAGGGCCCCAGCAGAGGGTTTGCAGATTTCTGTCGTGGCCTAGAATCAGCTTTAGTGTGCAAGCGAGAGCAAAAACGCAGCCTTGGTCAGATTACCCACGCTGCCTGCGACAGACGTGTGTGCGGTACGGCTAACGAAGACACTTTATGCAGACGGAGCGCAAGCAGGTAACGAAAAAAACCTTATATGTCAACGTGAAACAGTTATAGGTGCTTCTTTACCTCCTTCTGTTTTTTGTACTGTTGCAAACATTGTCGGCGAGTGGCGGTAAAGCAGCCAGAGAACAAGCAGCTAATGCACTTAGAAACTCGCTAGTGTAGTTAGTTTTACCTGAGATATATTCAAAGTGAGAGTTTTATTGTGTCTCTGGTTGAACTGGTTTTTTATAAAAATCAATGCAGGGTGCCTTTATATGGCTAACTGTTACTCATTTGAAGTACTGAGTTTCTGAGGGATTTAAGTTGCCACCAGATTGACCCAACATGAACCCAACAGAGAAACCCTTGGGATTATCTGCATTGGTCTGTGGATCAATGTGGCCACATCGTGGCCCTGTACACGCCAGGAGCTTTTCTAATAGCAAATGAAGGACACATGAAGTACTGAACTCCGTAACCGACGGAAAAAAAATATTATTGAAAATGGGTTTTGAAAATTAATTTTGTCACAGCTTGCCCTGCCGATTTGTGCAAGCTCTTCAGCTACGGAGTTCCTGGTGTGCAGGCGTCGGTGGCACAGCGATAACATCCTCAAATGATAATTAAAAATTGGGAAGAAAAAAATTTAAATGGAAAAAAAAAAAAAAGATTTAAAAGCTTTTGTGGGTTTGGTCTTGGAACCAGGTCAACTAAAAGTATTTTCCACACTTATAATCACAATGAATGCCCAAAGCCAATAGCCTTCTGAAGTAATGCTGTGAGAGTATTACTCCAATCCTGCCTGCGTTCCGTCGTAGCCTGAAGGCACCTCTTCAGACTCCACCTTGACTGATATACTAATCTAGGGACCTCTCATGATACTTGTTCCCTGTGTTTTCTTGTTTGTTTTTCATAATTTATAATAGTATTTAGAATTGTAGTATAGCTGATTTACCCACAGTTTACTGTGAACTACATTCAATGTTCATTACTAGGGATAGCTGCTACGTTATGGGAAGGATGTGCTTTGTCTTGTCTGTTCTGTAGTTCCTTCGATGACGTTTCTGTATGCACTTATTATGTCCCTTTGGATAAAAGCGTCTGCTAAATGACTGTAAGGTAATGTAAAAAAAAAATGCAAATATCATGTTCCTTGAAGATATTGGGAATGGCGAAGGACCTGGAAATATAAAAAACAGTTTGCCCATATATCCAATTTGATGGTTTATAAGTGTGCCTAATATGCACGGAATGCATGAGTGCTGTGGAAAAAGCATGGATTAGAAAATATGTTTCAGTATTGAGTGGAAAAGCCTGTGCATTGGCCTTACTGGAGGCTATGGATACATGTCTAGGAAATATTGGCAGTATGAGCAATTTGAGGGAAATTAGAGGAACTGTCAATAGCTGCTGGGGAAAAGAGAAGAAAGAACAACAATTTAACACGCACAAAACAATAGACCTTCTACCATTTGGGCTTGAAAGCCTAATTACTTGCTAATAATGCTATTTGGACGTTTGCGAGAGAAATCAATAAAACTCTAAAAGCAAGAGCGATGACAATTAGTCACAGTGCATATGGGTGATCATATTTTATAATTGTTGCTCGCCGAGAAATGTCACCATGTTCCAGTCTTTAATTGAGCTGGCATTTTAGATATCCTTTGACCGGAGAAGATGAGGGTTCACACATTGAAGATACGCCTGCCAGTGTTTGTCTCTGCCCGTCCCTTGAAGTGCTTTGATGTTCTGGTTTTTTTTACAGTCTGATTTTAGAATTAGAATTCTGTCCCTTTTCCATTCGTAATATTAGCGGTCTTCAAAGTGATTTCGCTATATTTTCTAAGGCTTATCTGTCAGTAAGCTTAGACTGAACATGGACACAAATTTGTGATTTGTGTGGTGACATTTCATCATTCAGCTAGCTCAATCCATATTTTCAGGTTTTCACAGTGCACGCTGCAGTTTCTAGAATTACACGCAGGGCATGCCATATTCGTTTGCCTTAACAATGAAAATATTAATTAACTAAATCACTGCTGAAGAGTTTACATGGAAAACAAATTGTACTGTCACATTTTCCTAGAGGTTCATTACTTTTGTATTTACAAATACCTTGTGAAGAGTTGAAGTGTCTCGTCTGAATCAACGTGGAAACATGCGTAAGCACAAATCTGAAGACACCGACGATAACGAAATGTACACGCCATCATTTCTTATATTGTGAAAGCTGTAACAGTTGCCAGAACCAAACAAGAATAAACGAGTCAACACAGATGTGTACTGCATTATGCTCTATAAGGTTAGATAAAGGCAAGGAGTGCTAAAGAACAGTGAAAAACATTTGGTCAAGCACACACATACATAGTAATATAAAACAGAAAATACATTATTTCCAGCCTACATACCTGAACATAATTATTACGAGTGATTTGAATTAAAAAATTGTCATTAGTTGCTCAACATCCACCTCCAATGGAGGAAGCCGAACAGCGATGACCTCAAGGCGAATAAAATAAAAGATGAAAAACTTTTTTTTACTTATTTTTTTAAAATATTCAGATTGGCCCCAGTAAATCAAATCAACAAATCATCATGTTCAAATCATCAGACTCTTAATAAGATTGAATTTAAAATGAAATAAATGCTCTGTAATTCCTCCTTCTTCGTCACACCCCCGCAACCACTAGCCGTAACTACTCATACCACACATATGGCACTTTCCACCAAATATTTGGTTTGTCATACATAGTAAATAATTTATATGAAATTGTGGGAGGAATGCCTATAGTATAGTCTGCAATGTTGGATTAAAAAAATATTGTTGTCATTCTCTGAGATACCTCTCCTATCGTCTTTGAAATGTGGAAAGGTGTGACTGCAAGTCTTGTCTCTGTTTAACCTTATTTGTTCCATACTGGGTTTGCCTGCTTTGAGGTTTTCTGTTTTATAGAAAAAAATCTATATTTTCTGTGTTTGTGTCTCTAGTTTTCACTCTAACATGTTATAGCCTGTTGATTTTTATAGTCAGAGATGTAGAACAAAGTCAAGAAAAAAAACAAAAACAAACAGGACAACCATATCTTTCATACAAACAATGACCTTGATATTTTTCATATCAAGGTCAAACCAATTGTGGCTGTGATTCAGGGATTTAGGACAGTTGTGACTGTGTTTTTTTTCATTAAGTAAGAGTGGCCATTCAATCTAGCTATTGTAGGGATTTCTCCTTACCTTTGAGTGGGCTCAAATCAATTTGAACCAGTTATGTGCTCATTCTCAAAGAACTCAAAGAACAGTTTTACAGGTTCAGCTGGCGAAGTACTGAAGGAAGTCAAACAATGAATGGCCCAGCGGCTGAATGTAAGGCTTGATGGAATTGTAATAAGATTTTTAATAGCAGTCGTCACTAGCAAGGGTTTGCTTTGCAAAAATTCCTTCACCAGCTTGTCCTATGAGGACAAGAAGCAAACAACTAAAGATAGTTTGATTAAGACGAGATCACAACTGTGTGTACTTGCATTCACGAGTAATAAAGTTGTTTTGCATTTAAATAGTTCAATAACACCAGCCCTCTTCGTATTGTAGTTTATGAAGATATCCGAGGTACTATACGTGCTGTGGTGTTCCTGGAAGCTCGTAATAATACAGTCACTTTCAGAGAGTAAGCTAGAGAGTAAGCTCATTGGACTGCTCACAGCACACTGCAAAAAGGTCTTAACAAGTGTTTAGTCTAGTAATGTGACTTAAAATCCTCTTTTTTTCTCAAGTAGAAAATATTATCTTGTTTCAAGTGACTTTTTGCTTGACAAGTGAAATTATCTTACCCCATTGGCAAATCTTGAAATGAGTAAAACTATCTCACCTCATTGTAAATTTTTTTGCATCTGTTCAGACGTGGTCTCTCTCTCTCTCTCTCTCTCTCTCTCTCTCTCTCTCTCTCTCTCTCACTCTCTCACTCTCTCACTCTCTCACTCTCTCACTCTCTCACTCTCACTCTCTCACTCTCTCTTGCTCTCGCTCTCGCTCTCATTCTCTCTTTCATTGGCTGTAGGAATGCTAGCCTGTGGACAAGTAAACAAGTTGAGCTGCACACACAAATTAAAACCAAGTATTACTTCTGCCTGAGACGTAATCAGATTTGTAATCGTGGATGATTCAACAGCGTGCAAATTTAGTCCTTAATTATAACATACTTTTAGATTTAATGTGATGTGCATATGAGCCAAACTAATTATCCTTATTTGCAGCAAAGCACCATGTATCACAATAATGAATTTGTACATTACCACGATATTATTAGTGGCACGGAACACCAGCATAATCGAATTTTATGAAATACGAAGGCATTCTCTGCGTGTAATTTTTGAATAAAAAATAAATAAATAAATAAACCCGCAAGCTTTGCCTTTAGCATTTCCCAAGAGTGCTATCCAAAGACGGCACGTAATTTTATTAACATATCATTGTCCAAACACTGATACAGCAATATTACTGCAAATTTGTTTTCCGCTGTGAAAAAAACCATTTGCATTACATTATTTCCTTAGCAGATTCCCAAATATCATGAGGAATGTAGGCTATAACTCATAAATTACATAGTTACTCACTATGAGCAGTCAGATGTTGTTTGAACATTGAAGTGTTATTAAAAATAAACATAAATATGACATATAAGAATAAGATAATAAGAATGATTAAAAATAAAGTGTAAGCATAGTAAAATGAAATTACAGTTAAACATCTGCCATGATACAATTATTTGTTAGCAGTGCAGCACACATCTGAAAAAAATAAAATAATAATAGGAGTTATCATACACTACCTTGAAATTAACTGAATGAACCTCCTTACAGTTCACATACAGTACATGGGACTATTGATTAAATGTACAAACCCCAATTCCAAAAAAGTTGGGACAGTATGTAAAATGCTCATAAAAGCAGAAAACAGTGATTTGTAAATTCTGTTTTACATACATTTAATTGAAAACACTACAAAGAAAATATATTAAATAAAATTTCATGTCATACTTAATGTTTTACCTTATCAACTTTATAGATTTTTGTCAATATATGCTAATTCTGAATTTGATGCCTGCAACACGTTCCAAAACATTTGATACAGGGGCAAAAAAAACAAAGACTGGGAAAAAAACACCTGTTTGGAACATTCCACAGGTTAACAGGTGATGCTATCATGACTGGGTATAAAAGGATATCAAAAGACTCTTGATGTCTTATTTTCAGAAATCAATAAAGTTAAATATATTTTCTTTGTACTGTTTTCAATTAAATATATGTAAAAGAGAATTTACAAATCACTGCTTTCTGCTTTTATGTGCATTTTAAATACTGTCACAACTTTTTTGGAATTGTACATGATACAGTCTATGGCATCTTGGACAATTATTCATAAACCTATTGATCTTAGCAAATGGGAGTTATACAAAATCAAATGCAGGAGGTTAAGAAAAGCCTAACATGACATGTCCATTCCCCACAGCCTGGGGCCTATTTCTCCAAAGCAGGATTACTGAGTTAGCTGGATAGCTGCACTGAGTAAAACCCGGAACCCTCCCAAATCTGGAACATGGACTGAAGTAAAAAGAGCTGTTCCGGGTTTTACTCAGTTATCCAGCTAACTCAGTAATCCTGCTTCATAGTATTCTCCCCTGGAGTCATTATCACTCCAAAACTGACAGGTCTATCCAAAAGCAGGACAACATGTACTTGTTCCAGGGAGCGGGGGATCTGGTTGTCCCAGGGAGCGGGGGATCTGGTTGTGCCAGTGTTTGTATGTCCTTCAACCTATTCCCCACAATTGTCCCTCTCTAATATATTGATATTACCAATACATATTTTGCATGAATTATAACCACCTTTTTCTTGGTGGATTGTTATGACCAGCAATATTAAAGTACTATTGCCCTCCATGTTGTTCACAACCCCACACAAATTAAGAAAAGAAGAAGACAAAAAATCAAGTGTCATTTTTTCACCATCTGCCCCAGTCTACATGACCAAATACTGCAAAACCCACATTCTTTCGCACCCTCAAAGTGGGACCCATTTTGAACTTGCTCTGTGTTCTATTTTGTTGAGGACTGCACAGTTTTGTTGCTAATACCAAGCTATACCGTTTTGAAGCAGCGTTGGCATAGAGACTCTGAGCATGGCCTCATTGCCTGTACAGTATTTACATGGTTAAAATGTTATGCATTGCCCTGGAAGAGAACATTATTATTGTGTGATGGCAAAGTGTTAGCTTGTGCACAATTAGTCTTGGCTTTGTTGATTAGCAGTTGAGAAGTCGAGCTCCAGCGGAGCTCTACACGAGGACGCTGTGACAGGCCCGAGGTGCAAAATTAAAGAAAACCTCACTTGGTTAGGCATCTGACTGAATTTATTCATTTTTCCTTTGATTTAAAGCCACAACATTGCTTTCCTAGTGAGCCATTTCTCCAACTGTGAACAAACCAAGTGACCTAATATTCTCCGTGGCACAACCTCCGTGTTCTGCTAATGTGTGAAAATCTCCCGCAAATTAATTCCTTTTGATGTACTATTTAAGAATGAATGAACACAAGTTGCTAGAATATAATTGTGTTTTCAGTGTCCGTTGATAATATACAATATTGGAAGCTTCCCTATTTTTCTAAAGCAGTAGCATGTCATGAAAAGGTGTCTGGTGGGGGATAAAAAAACATTTGAGATTAATGGTTTACTGTGCACCCTAATGATTAAGGTTACCATTTCAATGCATCAAAATTCATATTTTATATGAATAAAATGTGCGCAGCCTCTAGACAGTGCCTTTGGCCCAGCTAATCCCCTTGGTCCGCTTTGGGTCATAGTGAAGGGCACGGTTATCACTGGAAGCATGCTATCGGAATACAGAAGTAACAGCTATCTTTAAATGGGAGTGTAAGGTTTATCACCGATGATGTTTGAATTCAAGGGATTTAGAGTGATGTTGGCAACTTCGATGCACAAAATAACACAGGCCAGCAGTATGAGTGACAAGACTCTGGGCACACACTTGCTTGAGCTTTTGGGTAGACCTGGCTGATCTGGAAGCATGGCTATTGCTTTGATTAAGTCTTTAAAAAAAAATGTTACAGTTGAATGATATATCAGGGGTTCTCAACCTCGGTCTTGGGGGTCCCATGTGTATGCTGGTTTTTCCTTCTTACCACAATTGCAATCCCAGACTTTTAACAAGCTGGTCATTTTTTCTTAATTAGGTGTTTTTCATGTTGAGAGGGATTATTTACCCCCGTATAATGATTTATGATATCACAAGAATCCACAAGTGTGGATAACAGAGCCTTTCCTGGGCAACAATTATAAGCCTGGGAATACTGGTATGTTCACAAAACCAGCAAGACACAAGATATAAGTTTTCCCTCCATTCTAAAACCCTTCAGGATGACTTTAATGTCAGTAATAAACTGACAGAGCACCATATTGAAGAGAGAGAGGCCTATATTGCCCCTGGGAATTAGCAGACTGAAGTATTGTTGTTCCTGCCAGACCAAATTGCGGACATCTGAAGCAATAATTGCCTGCCTATTTTTGGGTGCCTCTTCTCATTGTTGGGAACGAGTGGTAGGCATTGTTCTGTATTTATCGACTGTCACATCCCCAGACAGCCAGAAGAGACATTTTCCTCAACAAAAAAACAAGAGCTACAGTCATTCCGTCCCAATACGTGCCTATGTGTCTTTGTTTTCCTTTTCATACCCTTTAATTTCTTCGTCAAATTTGTTTCTTTTTTTTATTGGCAATGAAGTATTCAGTGGAGCTTTGACAGTGGAACTGGACAACCTTGGGTTTTGAGATGCACTTTGAGCATTATTCTCCATAAGGGATGACTTCCAGCTCCACACATGAATTCATTTATTATACAGGGGACATGTCATCAGCAAGGGACCGTGGCATCTCACGGCTACAAGAGGGAAGAAAATTATACAAGGGAGATATGAAAACAAATTAATTTATGTCACCGTTGTGGCTTGTAGATGATAATGCTTCCTCGGAGTGAACCTGCTTAGGTGTCCATGGCGATGATGCAGGTGCTAAAGAAAATTAATGTGTCAAAAAAAGCATAGCTTTTATTACTATTGGCTATAACTCTACTTGAATAGAGTTATTGTAGCCATGACATTTTTTTTTTTTTTGTGGTTACTGGAATTTGAAGAAACATTTATTTATTTTTTAAAGTCAGAGTGAAGGACACATTTTGCTCAAACCCAGGCAGGATATTGAGTTTTACTATCAAACGTGGGCAAGGCCAGGGATTTTGGGCCCCCCCATCCCTGCACAATTACAGCACCATTATCCCCTGTCAAATGTCCTCTGTCAGTCAGGGCACTTGCAGTCATCCTAACCATAATCCCAAAGAACTCTGTCTGTGATTTACATTAAAAAGGTTAACTGGACCATGGTAGTCATGGTTATTGTTTGGCTATGTTTTTATATTTTGGTTTACAGTAGTAACTGTGGTAAGCTGGCTGGCCAGAACAAACCAAAGAGCTAGGTGGCTAACTACAGGTGTTATATTTTGCAGTTTGGTGAATATGGAATTGCTTTAGAAATATGTCATAATGTACAGCATATTATGTCCTGCATATTAATTGGTCTAAGGTGGCTGATGAGTTTTAATGGCTGACACCACACCTGGTGATTCCCTGCCTGCCTGAATCCATGCCTGTTTTCTCAGGAGTCCATAGAGTTCCTTGAAACATTGCGCAAATGCACAAAGGTTTACCTCAGTGTGTTTTGGTTTTCATTTAGTTTGTCCCACCGAGGGAAATGGAAGTAAACATCCATGGTGGGTGACTTTTAGGAACCTTTTCCCAGTTGCATTGCAAATTTCAGTGGGCGAGCCCACGGGTGCCCTTCAGAGCCCTGTGTGAAGCCTCTTTTGTTTCGGTTTGGTTGTTGAAGCGACTATTTGTTAGTTCCCTTTGAGTTGAGCGACCCCATTTTGTCTCAAATTGGAAAATGTCAGTAAATTAATTTATTTAATTAAAACTAACATCTGCTAAGTGCACGTGGTTGAGAGTGTTAAAAAAAAACTATTATAATAAATATAAATACCATCTAAAAGTTTCCACTCAGGTTCTAGCATTTTTTGAAATATTGAATATGACTGAATATGAAGTTACTAGTTTTATGTTGCACTGTAAAATGGATTACTAATTATAATAGTAATCTTACTTTGTAGAAATTGTACCGTTTCTATAATGTAACACAATGCAAATTGATAAGGATGCAACATAATGTAAATTGGTCATTTTGAATGGTTAGATTGTGCCTTTGATTGGAAGCTGAAACCAGAATACATTGACTTTTTGACATTGACTTTTGATGTGAACTTTCTGATAAACACTACGGGTAGTAATGCAGAAACTGCCGTTCTTGCAGTAAAGTCTGTTGTCAACTTGCTCAATTAAACCATGAATTGATATCACATAAAGGCTTTAATTAAACTGTTAATTAATACCATACCTAATTAAATTATGAAAAAGAAAAATGTCAAACAGCCCTCATCGCCTGCTTCTCCAGGCCTGTTGGCAGAGAGCAGCTGGATCCTGGTCCTAGAGTAGTTTGATCCTGGTCCTTGAGGGCTACAGTCCAGCTGTCTTAATCCACTGAAATACTTAAGACTGGAGAGTGAAACTAAATTAGTTCAATAAAGATAATAATTACGGTATTGATGAGGTGAATCATGTCGCTAGATGGCTAGCTTGCCTGGAAGTCCATGGACCCTCAGGCCTGCCTTCAATCAATATTTGTCCTTTGACTCACAAATTATGTGCAAGCATTAGCTTTTTTTGTCTTATTCACAAACACGGTTATACAAGCTCAGCTTTTGCCCAAATTAACTGGACAATGAAAAGTTACATTTGCATTTATATGTAAATTAAAGGTAAGCACAAATGTTTATTGCATCCAGGCCTGGGGCCTGCTGGTACAGCGCTGATTACACTCAGAAAAAAGGGTTCTTTGGCTTGTCTTCACATACAGATCCTTTCCAAAAAATTAGAATATCATGGAAAAGTGAAACTTTCATAGATTATAGATTCATTACACACAAAGTGAAATATTTCTAGCCTTTATTTGTTTCATTTTTCATAATTTTGGCTTACAGCTCCAGAAAACCCCCAAAACAGTATTTCAAGAAATTAGAATAGTGTGTTGAAAATCAGCATTTACTTCAGTTATTTCAGAGAATTAATGTTTTAGACTGAGTGTCACACTATCATCTAATTTACTCAAAACACCTGCAAAGTTTATCTCAGTTTGGTTCAGTATGGGGAAGACTGCAGACTTGACAATTGGCCAGAAGACCACCATTGACACCTTCCAGAAGATGGGTAAGCCACAAAAGGTCATCGCTAAGGAGGCTGGCTGTTCACAGAGTGCAGTGTCCAAGCATATCAATAGAAAGTTTAGTGGAAGGGAAAAATGTGGCAGGAGAAGGTGCACGAGCAAAAGAGATGACCGTAGGCTTCAGCGGATTGTCAAGCAAAGACGATTCCAAAATTTGGCGGAGATGCAGAGGGAGTGGACTGAGGCTGGAGTCAGTGCTTCAAAAACCACCACGTACAGACGTATCCGGGACATGGGCTACAACTGTCGGATTCCTCGAGTCAAGCCACTCCACTCATTCTCTGAAATAACTGAAGTAAATGCTGATTTTCGACACACTATTCTAATTTCTTGAAATACTGTTTTGGGGGTTTTCTGGAGCTGTAAGCCAAAATTATGAAAAATTTAACAAATAAAGGCTAGAAATATTTCACTGTGTGTAATGAATCTATAATCTATGAAAGTTTCACTTTTTGAATGGAATTATGGAAAAAAAAAAACTTTTCCGTGATATTCTAATTTTTTGGAAAGGATCTGTATAATAGGGGAAACCTTTTTAGTTCTTTATGGGACCCTCTATGTTAGGTGTGAAGAGTGTAAAAGCTCCCAGATTGAATCATTTTTACCAACAGAGAACCTTTGAGCAAGATAGTGTTCCTCTATGGAGACACAGAGGAGCCTTTTGGAACCCTTCTGAGAGTGTAGATAGTGTTCCTCTATGGAGACACAGAGGAGCCTTTAGGAACCGTTTCTGATAGAGTAGATAGGGTTCCTCTAAGGAGACAGAGAAGCCTTTTTTGAACCCTTTCTTCTGAGAGGGTAGATAGGGTTCCTCTAAGGAGACAGAGAAGCCTTTTTCGAACCCTTTCTTCTTTCGAACCTCTGTCAAAGTGGGCAACGTGACGCGCTGTCTCCCTGTCTCTCTGTACCTGCAGGTGTGCATTACCGCAAATCCTGTGCCTCCTCGGGGGCGTGCCTCATCGCCTCGTCGGGCTACCAGCAGTTCTGCACGGGCAAGCTGCACTCCGTCTGCATCAGCTGCTGCAACACGCCCCTCTGCAACGGTCCTCGTCAGAAGAAGCGCCCCGTTCCGTCCGCGGGGCCCGCCGCGCTACCCCTCATCGCCCCGGGCCTGTTCCTCATTTCCCTGCTCGCCCTTCGCGCATAGGCGCCACGCCGCCTCGGACTCGGTTTCGTTTGGGAGACACTGCATGCTAAGAATGGAGCATCCTCGTTACGTCTCCCTTCCCTTTGACCTTTGACTCATTCGCTTTGCGGACGCCCCGCGGGGGTCGTGACCCCTCTCCTTGTTTTCTGCTCAGTGTTCCTATGTGTACGTGTAAAAAAAAAAAAAAAAAAAAACCCTTAATGCTCCTGATGTTTTGATTGGGTTCTGTGTCACAGATATGATCTCTATGATCTCCAAGGCGGGAAAAATCATAGTAGCGTAGAAGTATGGCCTTGTGATAGCATGCTGGACAGCACACTTGACAGGACCTGATCGCCATTTTAAGTTAATACTACTACTCATAAACATGGATGCTACTATATCTCCTTTTCAAAGCTTAGATTATATTTATAGTTGTCCCCTTCCAGAAATTCATTGGCATTTGCACTAGCAGCGAGGAATTACTAAAGATAGCTGACTCAAATATAGGAAAGCTATAAAAATGAAAAAAACATCCTTACAGTCCATTCATTTCAAAGTTATCGTGGCAAATTTTATTTAAGAAAAGTCAAATTCTATTTTGCAAAAGTAAAAACTGAGTAAATATAACACCAAGTACAGAAATGTATTTTAGATAATATTTTAATGTCTCAGCTCCCTTTCAGTGAAACGTTTATAGTAGACCAAGCTCTGTGTACCAATTTCAACAACAGATTAAACCTCATCATCTATTGAGTTTGAGGAGTGTTTTCATTTTGCACACAGATAAATGTCATGAGATTGACAGCTTTAATTTATTATGACCTGGAATCCACTTGCCTTTGCTCAAGTGAAGAGTTTGAGACAGAATAGCTCACTGAATCGCAAGAAGCCCAAACACTTTAGAGCTTGTATATTATGTACCATTTGTGAAGAAAGAGAGGTTCTTCTACAGAACAGTTTATACTTGGACTGGAAAATCAACTTTTTTTAAATATATATATATATATATATATATATATATATACATATATAAAGGCGGCGATCGATTTTCTTATGCGTTCTTTTTCAAACTGCACTTGGTATTTTGTAAGGCTGAGCATTCGCTGTTATTACATTTCACTGGGGAGTGTGAGCAACAGTTGTGTCGCTGATTACTGTACATGCAAAAACCGCTTCAGAAGCATTTTGAGCATTTTAATGTACATCCATTGTTATTTATTATGTTATTCTAATGTTCATTCAGCACTTTGTACTGCAAAAAATAATAATAATATTTTTAAAAATAATTTGAAAACCCCTGAGAAAAGGATGACAGCACAACCCATTAGAATGTGCACTCGGCAATTTGAATTGGTTGCTCCATTACAGTTTAAAGAGCACCCAGGGTTGTTCTGTGTCATTGAAATCATAATTTTCCAGTAACTGGTAACCTTTACAGGACTGATATAGGTCCCTCTTTGGGGTACCACTATATGAAGTTGTCCCAATACACTGTAAATACACTGTAACTGCAAAAGTAGGTAGGTTATTACAGTGTATTATACACATTGTTACATTATTATTCATTGTAAAATTGCAAAGAAGTTTGCATCATCACTGACTGCGAGAAGATGAACAATGGATCAGCTAGTAGAAGACTGCAGTAGAATCTACTCTTGAAATACAGCCGTCAGCCGCAAACAGGTTTTACAATTGAATACATAGGTCTTTGGGCCACAATGTAAATTTGTATGTGCTTGTTATGGCCAATCAAACTTGTCCCTGGGTTTTCATTTCCTCAGCACTAGGACTTTGAACTGTGGTAGCTGCCTTTGGGCTTCTGGGATGTTCTGCAACAACCAATCCTTGTTTGTCCAGCCCCAGTTTTATGCTAAACCATTATTTGTAGAAAATAAAATATAGAAAAACTACAGCTAGCCTAGCAATGGTGTGTTAATCTGTGAAGAAGTAATAATCTTTTATTTTTTATGATGGTTGAATGTACGTACAGGTAACAGGCACCTCTTTTTTTAGTAACACTATACACACAGTGCGTAACAAATGGGCCACTGCTTCACTTCCTGTAATAGCACTTCTGCTTGGTGAAATCTGTCATTCTAATCTACTTGTGATTTTAAATAATTATTAAAAACCTTTTTTTATTTGTGTATTTATTGCTAAATGTGACCCGTTAAGACCCCAAATAAAACCATAGAGATGGCATAAGAAAAAGGTGGGCATATTCTAATGCATATATCAAGAGACACATACAGTCAAGCCGGAAAGTCTGCACACCCCTTTCACCTTCTCCACGTTTTATTTTGTTAGACATATTCTACAATAGATTGAGTTCATTTTTTGTCTCAGAATTCTACACAAAATAGCCCATAATGACAAAGTGAAAACAGGTTTTTAGACATTTGTGCTAATTTATTAAAAATGTAAAATATATGTACACAAGTGTGATATGACACCCAAAAGTGAGCTGAGGTGCATTTTGTTTCCACTGATACTGCTTGAGATGTTTCTACAACTTAATTGGAGTCCACCTGTGATTAATTCAATTGACTGGACATGATTGGGGATTGCCAACACCTGCCTATATAAGGTCCCACAGTTGACAGTGCATGTCAGAGCAAACTCCAAGCCATGGGGTCAAAGGAATTAACTTCAGACCTCAGAAACAGGATTGTGTCAAGGCATAGATCTGGAGAAGGGTACGGAAAAATCTCTGCAGCTTTACAGGTCCCAAAGAGCACAGTGGCCACCATCATTCGTAAATGGAAGAAGTTTGGAACCACCAAGAATCTTACTAGACCTGGCTGCCCGGCCAAACTGAGCAATCGGGGAAGACGGGCCTTGGCCGGGGAGGTGAGCAGGAACCCGAGGGTCACTCTGACAGAGCTCCAGCGTATCCTTGTGGAGATGGGAGAACCTTTCAGAAGATCAACCATCCAGGCAGCACTCCACCAATCAGGCCTTTATGGTAGAGTGGCCAGACGGAAGCCCCTCCTTAGTAAAAGGTACATCACAGCCCGCTTGGAGTTTGCCAAAAGGCACCTAGAGGACTCTCAAACCATGAGAATCAAGATTCTCTGGTCTGATGAAACCAAAATTTAACTTTTTGGCCTGAATACCAAGCGTCACGTCTGGAGGAAACCAGGCACCGCTCATCACCTGGCTAATACCATCCCTACAGTGAAGCATGGCGGTGGCAGCATCATGATGTGGGGATGTTTTTCAGCAGCGGGAACGGGGCGACTAGTCCTGATAGAGGGAAAGATGAATGCAGCTAAGTTCACCGAGATCCTTGAAGAAAACCTGCTCCAGAGTGCTCTGGACCTCAGACTGGGGCGAAGGTTTACCTTCCAACATGACAACGACCCGAAGCACACAGCCAAGAGAACAAAGGAGTGGCTTCGGAGAAAGTCTGTGCATGTCCTTGAGTGGCCCAGCCAGAGCCCAGACCTGAATCCAATTGAACATCTGTGGAAAGAGCTGAAAATGGCTGTGTACCGATGCTCCCCACCCAACCTGACGGAGCTTGCAAGGATATGCCAAGAGGAATGGGCAAAAATGTCCAGAAACAAGTGTGCCAAGCTCGTAGCTTCTTTCCCAAGATGCCTTGAAGCTGTAATCGCTGCCAAAGGTGCAGCAACCAAGCATTAGGCTAAGGGTGTGTACAGATATGTAACCCCTAAATAACCTATTTTTGTCAGTAAAATAAAATTGCATATTTTCTAAAACCCTGTTTTCACTTTGTCATTATTGGCTATTGTGTGTAGATGTTTGAGGCAAAAAATGAACTCAATCTATTATAGTTTAAGTCTGTAATGTGGAGAAGGTGAAAGGGTGCAGACTTTCCGGCTTGACTGTATGTGTGCAGTATGGATACTGTATCCATCGCAACCAAACAAATCTTTTTTTCCTTGACGGAATCAAAAGCGCGTTTGTGTTTTAAGCATCAGTCGTACAGTGGCTTTCCGACGTCGTGCCGCTCTGTAGAGCGGCGCTCTCGCGCGACGAGCCGTCAGAGTTCACGGGGCAAGAGGGGGCGGCCCCAGGGCTTTGGAACGTGGTGAGGGCGACGGGTTTGTCTCCGCGGGTGGACCTCCCGCGCCTGAGCGACTTGAGCACCAGCGGACGCGCGGATTGGCCGGAGCTGGCCGCCGCTCCCATGAGCGTCCTCTTGTTGACGTGCTCGAGGGTCAGGTGGCACCGCAGCACCTGCAGAAACACCTGGCGGAACTGTCGGGAGGAGAGGTTGTAGAGGAAGGGGTTGAGCACCGAGCTCAGGTAGAAGAACGTCTCGGCCAAGGGGTGGATGTAGACGTAGACTTTGAAGTAGGGCAGCTTCCAGTCGGCCTTTGGCTTGGCCGCCGTCATGAGGCGACGGATCTGGTTGGGGATCCAGCACACGGCAAGAGTTCCGATAATTAAGCCTAAACGGAGGGAAACACACAGGATCAGATTATAACGGGAGAGCAGAGATAAATATATCGGCGCTAACACAATTGGGACGGCGGTGCGACAATGATTGAGCTCAGAATTCGCACAAGGACCCGATTACAAACTGTCAAGATGAGGGGGACCATTTCTCTCGTCTTGAAATTATTTCTCAATATTATTCTCAAGAATTATCCCGTTCTCTTTCTTTTTAGCTTGTGTTTTTCATATTTAATGGAAAATGTCCACAGAATAGTCTCTTTTTTTCTTGATGTAACTTTTTCTTGATGTTCCTTCAAGTGGCATAATTTCTTTTAGCTCTGGTATTTCACAGCTTTCTGGTTGGGAAGTACAATTCTGAACTGTGTAAAAATGTTATCACCTTAAGCCGGTCCCAAAGAGACTGAGTAATTATAAAGGCAGTTATTATGAAAGCCAATCATTTTATGACATTAATGGCATAAAACAACTTCATTAAATGTACATATATATATTATCAGGCTAAATATAATTCTGGTACTTGCATTTGTATTATAAAAAATGAAGATTTAAATAATATGGTTATAATTTAAGGATTGACTCATAACAAAACAAAATAAAACCAAAATATAACAAAGCTCCCAAAATATCTCCATAGTCTGACAATCCGATTGATATACTTGAGTTATATATTTCTACTGCTCTGATGATAATTTAAATAATTGATAATTAATGCACCAGAGGCTACTGTATTAAGTTGAAAATGAAAAGGGCAAATTTTACATGGTGATGCCATTTCCCCCCCCCTTTTTTTAATAATGGGTTACCTTGATTGGTCTTCTGTGAAGAGTAACTGTATTCAACAAATATGAAATATAAATAAAGACGTGTGGCAAAAAAAGCTGTGTTACCAGATGAAGTGTTTTCATGTTTTAATAAATAAAAAAATGATGTCATCCTTATATGACAGGACTAGTGATTAACTCAAAATGCACATATATAATGCACTAGGATCACAAGGTGCAAGGTTTTCTTTCATCTGCTATTATTCACTCTCAGAAATAAAGGTACAGTGGAGGTACATTTTTGTTCTTTCAGGAACACATTTCCCAAGTGTACCCTGAAAGCACAGTAACGTTGTATTTGGTTATTAAGAACCTTTTACACGAAAAAAAGGTACAAACAAATTATCTATTAATGGCAAAGGGTTACATTTTATGTAACTATACCCAGGTACCACCCCAGTGACAAGTGTTTGTACCTTTTTAGGCACTTTTTCTTATGGTTGTTTTTTCCGAGAGTGTCTACACTAATGGATTAATTTTGCCAATGGAAATTCATACCAGACACTTCAGTAATTTGGGTAAATTCCAATATGACTGGTACAAGAGATCATAAAAGTAAACATGAACTAAAGATAGAGTCCGCACACTGCTGTAATGCTCCCATAGGGCGCTTATTTGCACCACAAAAGATCGACGTTTCGAAGATGACGAATATCTTTTGTGATTGAAATGTTGATCTTTTGTGGGGCACATAAACACCCCGGAGCGGTACAGCAGTGTGTGGACTCTTATCTTTTGTTCGTGATTGCCTATCTGTCCGGCGCCTGCAAAGATAAGTTAGATGTGCGCGTTTTATCTATTTTCCTATTATGAAAGTAAACCACACAGAAGTTATCAAAGTCGTCATGGTTTGATGGTTTGATTCTCAAGTAGATCACTGCTCTCTTATGTAACCCAGTAGTCCGGCTGTACAAACGGATACCATGTTAAATAGAAACACTGCAGGTCACATGGCATCAGTGAACTTAACTATAATAAAATAATAATAAAAGGAAAGGTAATTGATTAAAAAAAGCAATAAACACTTCATACGTGGAATTAAATATTCATACAAAAATAGCCAATCAACTGGAAAACATTTTTTTTTAAACTATTTTGAGCCCTCAGATATCCCCATGGGAATGAAATGAATTCAAAGTAGTACCTTGCAGTGCATAATAGTTTCCTAATCTGTCTAAATGTAACTCATAAGGCCATTTCGATTGCATTGAAAATGCATTCAGATGAGTCTGTAGACAACTGCTGCAACCACAACAAAAACAAAGTAGGTTTTGGTATAATACAGAAAGAATGAATGCTGATAAATTAAACTAATAATAAGATACATAATCGTGACCACATCGCTGCAGTTTAGAATTACTGTACATACATACCAAAAAAATACATTAAATAAACAGAACTATTGAAAAAGCGCTGTACAGTCACCATATGTAGTCAGTATGACCTATATGCGCTATGGCATTGAGCCTGCTAGCATCTGGATTTCTTCTGGAGGAATGTGACAGTACTACAAGGGAATGTTAATCAACTCGTGCTTAGTTGATGGGTGCGGAAAATTATGTAGTTTTGACGTTGTTGTTTTTGCAGTTGCAAAAATTACAGGACATCATTTTAAAACAAGTTTACATAATATACTAGTTTTACACTATTTTATATATTTTGTCAGTTTATCAAACCAATGCACATGATTGAGCTGTTATGTACAGATATATCTTCATGCTCTCCATAATAAATTGACGCCCATCAATACGTTTTGGACCGGCTTTTCTTAACTAGTGCCAGCTACAGTGTGGTAATTTGACTTTAATAAAAGGCCTCTGTCTAAGTTGTATTCTAGATAACGAAGCGTTGGAGGCCGCCTGTGTGCTGTTTTCTGATAGACGGTGTGAGGGTGAACTTGGTGGACTATTGTTTCCACACAAGTAATCTTCACATACTTAGTGATTTTTTTTTATGACAATTTTTTTTTGTGTGTCTTATCCCCCCCCCAACTTTCAAAGGAGGATGGTAGTATAGCTACAATGTATTCCACCAAATTCAACAATATGATAAGATAATACAATTATGAATTATGCCTTATCATTGATGTATACTGACCCCCCAGAGTAAATGCCTTGCTGCATTGCTGGGCTATTCCGATAAGGCTATAATAATGTAAGCATACAATTTATACAGTACATACAAACATACACTGGGTACAGTATCCACGGCCCTGAAGATCGGTGTCTTTCACATTACTTTCAAATGAATGATCATAATAGCTAACGGCTGAATTCAGACCTGCGCTTAAGTGCATTTCCTGCTTAAGTCTCCGTGATGAATTACACGGAAAATGCACTAAAGCACAGGTGTGAAGTTAATGAATTACAGAAGAATAAAAATAAATCTCCCCACGGAGCATAGATTTGGTACCAAACCGCATAAACCACTTTGAGATGCCAGGAAGAGTAAATTAATATGTACTTAAGAGACATTTTTTGTTTATCTGTCACAAACAATTTTTGATGTGTGAGAGGATTTACCATCCCAATGGCATCGGGTCTATGATTGCTGCCAATCACTGACTTGTACGAACCAATCAAAAGGCTCTGCTGTTCAATAGTGACGTGTTCTTGCACAATGTATTGACATTAGTTGAAATCAGTAAGCCGTTCATATCACATGATATGTTTTTCAGTTCATGATACCTTTTCAATCGCAAATGATAGGGCAACTGAAGCAAATCAGAACTTTTTGCCATTCATTAATCTTTGAATCATTTTTAAAATGACCAAACTGAAGGCAAATATACTTCATTCACTTCGACCGTTGATATACCGAGCTAATTAAACAAAGATGGCCGTGAACAATGGTAACTTTATCAGCTTTTTCTACTTAATAGTTCTTTACACAGGGAGACCTTGTGTCAGCACTTTGACAGCCTGAGAAATGTGCCTCTGTGAGGACAATTTGTCTAAATGTTTAAACCACACAGCCCAACAGCCGTCACCAGAGCGTGAATTGAGCTAACTGCAGTGTGATAAGTTTCCACCCAATTAGGAATCACCCATTTTTCTTCTCAATTCACCACTTTTCCACCCGGGCCCAGGCAAACAGGAATACAGCTAAAGTGTGATTCCCTTTAGTGTGATTCAATCTCTGATTCACTTTAGTGTGATTCACTCTCTGATTCACTTTAGTGTGATTCACTCTCTGATTCACTTTAGTGTGATTCACTCTCTGATTCACTTTAGTGTGATTCATTCTCTGATTCACTCGCCTATGAGCCAAGAGCTGTTCTCATGATACAGCCAGGCCACATACGCCTTCAGGAGAGTTTGCACCAGACGAGAGGTACAGCTCTCAGTGATGACGACTGCTTCCTCGTGGGTGCCTGGTGAGTCTGCTTCACAGATAAAAACAAAAAAGGCCAGAACTTTCACCTGTGTCAGAGGTATGAGGCAGGAGACTCTACGTCAGTGGTACCCAACCCTGTTCCTGGAGATCTACCCTCCTGTAGGTTTTAACTCTAACCCTAACAAAGCACACCTCATTCAACAGCTAGAGATCTCATTGAGCTGCTAATTAGTAGAATCAGGGAGGTATTTCACAAAGCAGGATTAATGAGTTAGCTGGTTAGTCAAATTCAAAACTCCCAAATCTGGAACATGGACTGAAGTAAAAAGAGCTGTTCCGAGGTTTACTCAGTGCAGTTATCCAGCTAATTCAGTAATTCTGCTTCTCTTACTCAGTGCAGTTATCCAGCTAACTCAGTAATTCTGCTTCTCTTACTCAGTGCGGTTATCCAGCTAACTCAGTAATTCTGCTTCTCTTACTCAGTGTGGTTATCCAGCTAACTCAGTAATCCTGCTTCTCTTACTCAGTGCAGTTATCCAGCTAACTCAGTAATTCTGCTTCTCTTACTCAGTGCGGTTATCCAGCTAACTCAGTAATCCTGCTCCTCTTACTCAGTGCAGTTATCCAGCTAACTCAGTAATTCTGCTTCTCTTACTCAGTGCTGTTATCCAGCTAACTCAGTAATCCTGCTCCTCTTACTCAGTGCAGTTATCCAGCTAACTCAGTAATCCTGCTCCTCTTACTCAGTGCAGTTATCCAGCTAACTCAGTAATTCTGCTTCTCTTACTCAGTGCGGTTATCCAGCTAACTCAGTAATTCTGTTTCTCTTACTCAGTGTGGTTATCCAGCTAACTCAGTAATCCTGCTTCTCTTACTCAGTGCAGTTATCCAGCTAACTCAGTAATTCTGCTTCTCTTACTCAGTGCGGTTATCCAGCTAACTCAGTAATCCTGCTCCTCTTACTCAGTGCAGTTATCCAGCTAACTCAGTAATTCTGCTTCTCTTACTCAGTGCTGTTATCCAGCTAACTCAGTAATTCTGCTTCTCTTACTCAGTGCTGTTATCCAGCTAACTCAGTAATCCTGCTCCTCTTACTCAGTGCAGTTATCCAGCTAACTCAGTAATCCTGCTCCTCTTACTCAGTGTAGTTATCCAGCTAACTCAGTAATCCTGCTTTGTGAAATACCCCCCAGGTTTCCCATATTAGGGTACAGGATGGTAGATCTCCAGGAACAGGGTTGGTGACCACTGGTCTACCTGCATTATTGGGTGAAGGGGTGGGGGTGGGGTGGCAGGGGGGCAGGGTGTTGCTAAAACTACCCCTGAGGAGGAAGCGGCAGCCACTCTGAACCAAGCAACTAAAACATGCTTGGTTAAGACAATATTGATATTTTGGACAACCACAGAAGACAAAGCATTATAAATGCCCCAAGGCTGCTATTCTCCTCTTGATTTTATTAGTGCTTTGAGTGAGTGCCGAGGCTTGGATCATTTATTTAAGTGTGTGGATTGATTTTAATATGTGGTATGTGGTGCAGTATTATTTCAATAGTAATTGAAAAATATATATATTGAGCACACAAAGGGTGATATTTGAGGAAAAAATATTGAATAAGACATTTCCTGAATATGCTGGGGATGCATCTACAAGGCATGGCTTGAAGAAGTGTGAATTAGTTAAAGTAACCTTTGCTTCCACAGAGAAAGCTGTTTGTAATTTGCTGTGTCATTGTATCAGTTTGCAGGAGTTTTGTGTTGGTTTTTTGAAATACAAAACTACTCAAATCTGTTAGCTTGCATCGTGGCTGTTTGATTTAATCTGTATCACTCCACGAAGCCCCTTCTACACCACCCTTTGCCCCAAAATTCAACCTCAGGTACTGAATATTTTATAGTCAGGATAGATACACATTTCTAGAGAGTATTCATAAAACATAAAACATTTACACAAACATACCAGAAAATAAGATTATTAACCCATAGAAAAGTGGAGGCCATGTCTAATTTTTTGTTACCAGCACCAAAAAATATATATTATTTAAAAGGTATTTCAATCATAGTACCAGGTGTTTACAACAGTGTGTCTTCTTTTTGATTATTTTGAAATGTTTATTGCATAATTACTTCTTCAGGTAGACATATAAGTGAAGTGACACGATGTGGATTTTCTTTTTAACTGAACAGCCCTCGGTGTCTGTTAAACCATTTCAGCAATGATTGGACGACCATTTAAATCACCAATGAGTTAGCCTCCTTTCAAAACATGACACAGATGTATTCAGGCGCTCAGAGAAGTTATGTGAAGACTGATAAACCCCTCAGTTGTAATTTAATGAAGAAGTCCAGACAGAATAGGGTCCACTAATGAACACAAATACCTTTATATATCCCTGGCATATTCCGCATATTTTTTATTCAATATTTTTCCTCAGAATGACAACGTTTATGAGCCACATGATTGTGTCTTTGGAATAAAACCTGGATTCCTGGTTTGGGGGTCAACTCCATTTCAACTCAGTCAACTCAGGAAATTAATTGAAATCCCCTTATAATGCATTATAGGCGTCTCTTTTCTCCTGAATTGACTGAACTAAAATGGAGTCCACCCCAGCCCTGGTGGATTCTCAGATACCGGCCTGATGGGGCCAGGCCCTCTAATTCACTATTGTTGTTTTTATTTATTTATTTTTCTCTTTGTTTTCTTACTGAACCAGTTTAAATAAGAAAGCAAATACTCTGAGTATCTGAAATTTGAGGACCCCGTCCATCTCTTCTTCTACTATTCTGTGTGCTGGGAGGACTATACATTAGCATTACATTTAAAACCAGATGCTGCATAACTGATAATTACACAATAGCCGTGACATTTATTAAACACAATTATTTCTACACTCAAATGTGCCATTTTAATTAGTTTTAAATTATGATTCAGTTTTACATTAAGCATGACCTATATGCTAATTCAAATAATAATATTGAAACGTGAAAATAATCAAATATTTGAGCACAGAAATAAATTCAGTATAAAGCTGACATATTACGGCTTTATTCATGTTCCTTGAACACCAATTGCTCCATTGCTGAAAACATCATTTAATTCATATATTACAAAGATATGCAATATAAAGGAAGACAACATGGCCCATCATAAAGATAGGTATGTGTCGTATATTCTTGAATTAATGTACCAATTATGGAATTTTCAATGGCTTAAAAAAGGTTTAGAAAAATTACCGATTTCCAAAGTTCTTTTCTGGCTTGAAGCAGCTAACAACAGATTTGCCAGACCAAAAAAAGCTAATTCTTTCTTTCATGATTCATGGATTTCATCCAATAACCCCTTTACACTCCATATATCCGTGCAGCTAAGAACCAGAATTTTTTGAAAGGCTCAACATCCCATGTGAAAGATAAGTACAGTATGCCCAAGTATACTATTTTATTCTCATGGGTTTAAAGGAGGAATATTTGTATCAGTGCCACAGGTTTCTGTGACTTTTGGGAGTGACCCTCAGGGTCCACTTACCTGATACTACATGTTTACACCAGAGGGATTTATAAAAGTACCTCAAGGGAAACAAGTCTAGATGTTTACATGTCAGTTTACCTTATCGCATGGATGAAGGCAGATCATTTCGGCTGTCTACATCACACAAGAAATGTTCAGAAAAGTGCAATTCAACTTCATACTATCTGTTTGTTGGGTAAGTTTTAAAAAAAATTTTTTAGAGCACATATGAGACGTAGCTGCCGTACTAATACATTTTCATTTGCACACCTGCAAACTACCAATGAACAAAAACATTCATGATTAAAGAAAACACAAAACATAAATTAATTTTTACAAAAGGGAAGTATTAGCCAATGTTAATGTTCAATAAAGATAACTGTCTTTACAAGTTATTGAGCAATACACTGGCAGTGATACATCATTTTATTGATATCAATGAACAGTGTCTGATCAATACAGGGTATTTACCCCTGAAGTAACAAGTAATTGCCAAGGCTGTATACATGACTTATAATGACTTATTTGATGACATTACAGTATTGGACTGTATAAGTTTATCATTGAAATAAAAGAGTTTATACAATAAGATTTAATTATGGATAGATTGGTCTTTTGAAAAGATGAACATGCTGGCGAGATTCTGTATCAGTCCTCATTAACGGCCATTTTTCCAACTAATGATTAGTCTACAGAATGATTACTTGTCTCTGACTGGAAGACATGTTAGTCTTTATCCACTATGACCTTCCAGGATTGGTTAAAACTAAGGTGCCCTGCTGTATAATGTCAAAGCGTCTTCTTTAGTGTTCCCGTATACCAAACCTGCTACTTTAAAGCTGTTATGGCTTATCGACAGCCTAAAATCTGTCTTGTACAAGTGTCTTCTGAAATGTTATAAAAATAAACAGCACAACATTCTGGAACTATTTATTATTATTACAGCCTATAATTCCAGAAACAATTCCAGATATTAAACTACATTTTGCTTTGCTCTGCCCTTAAGTGCAAATAGGCTTAGATTTCTGAAAATAACAACAGAATTCAGTATGAAATGGGGAGTATGAAATGGGTAATAGAAATAAAAGAATCTCAGTATTGGCTGGTAATGTTTGGTGGGAGAAAGCAATACATTTTGCACCCAGATTTGTGTGTGTGTGTGTGTGAGTGCGTGCGTGCGTGCGTGCGTGCGTGTATGTCCTACCTTGACAGAAAAGTAACAATAAAAAACTATTGTCTTCGTTTACGTTTCTACATTTGAATGTGACATCGTGTGAATGTGATTAATGATCCCCAGAGGTTCAGTTAAAATGGCAGAAAGGTTAAAATCCCTTTGGTTTTCTCAGTGTTTTATGTATACCACATGACAGTATTGCCCAGGTTGTGGATGTAAAACATAAAAAACTGCACAGCTGATCTACTGGTTCATTCCGATGACGATATTAAATGGAATATCTTTTATTAATTCATATATTTATTTTAATTTTAAAAAATCATTGAAAGTGGTTGTATTTTACAAGTCCCTTGGCAGTTTTAACACAATCTCTTAAAATGAACCAGGATTCCCTTTTTTTAGAGCAAGGCGGGGCCACTTTACTAAATGCTCCCACCACTGCCACATATACATCCATCATTATACTGTCAGTATGACTCATTGCACATTCCCCATCTGACGTGGATTCTGCAAGCGTAATGACTCCTGCTGTTACAACTCAAAGAGCAACATTTACATTAAAAAAATTATTCTTTTTTTTTCCCCATTGGCCTGTTGCTGCTGCCTTCAGGATCCTGTCAGAATAAAAGCCTTTTAAAGGAATATAAATCTGGTTCCTCAAGAAATGAAGAATGGGCGTGCATTGAAGGACGGCGATGGTTATGTTATGTTTTATATTTGCATGCACGTAGGCCTGCTTGAAAGAGCACCGCAAATCATTTCGCAGGAGCCAAAATGGATGATTCAGTCATGTGTTGTAGAGTCATTTTAACTAGCACATGTCCTCCCAAAAACCTTGTTGTGAAACATACTGTGGCATGTTGGACATGCCACAGTGGAACACAGTCTGGACTTTATAGATGTCCCTCAGGCCGGAGCAAGTCCTGGGAGCCAAACACCAGCTTTTAATAATTTAGACATCTCCCCTAGCCCAGGCCTTTGAATAATGCTTCTGCATGGCTGTGTGTCTGGTCAAAAAACGAATGATGCCAAAAGTGAAGCTCATTAAAATGTGGGCGAGTTGAGAGTGAAACAACAACAGGAATCCTCCAGGGTCCCCGTAACATCCACCCACCCACTCTTTATTCTCTTCTACTTAAGAGAAAAAAGTATGCGGAAAGTTTGTCGTATCATAGAAACACCTGGAAACAGGCTTGTAAGTGCAAATTTGTCGAGAAGATCAACTTGAGTTGCGTAGAGCAACAGAGATACCTGCGCAATTCGACAAACACAAGCTGAGTGCAATGGGGGGAGCGAAGGCAGGACAGCAATCTAAAGATCTCCCAGGCTTAAGGAACAGCAAAAACCGAAAGATTATTAAAAATAATGAGGCAGGTGCAAAGGCTTTACAATGCAACTAATGATCTCCTGGTGCAGTGTAGTCACATTAGGTGCTAGTGGTGGAGACACTCATGTTGATATGGGACTTCCTAATGCCAGCCTTGTTTACTGTGTCGGTTTATTAGCAAGGAAGCCAAAATTATTAATATCAGAGGTAGGAAAATGTTCTGGATATGGCTTGTGGATCTGCCACGGAGTCTGCAAACAATGACAATCCGGTGGGATTTAATTAAAGAAATGCTGACATGACCAGTGAAGTCAAAGAGCCGATCGTTTTTCGGAAAGGAGAGCATCTATGTCAACGCTCTTGCTACACAAAGTAACACGCAAACACATGTCCCCCATGATATACGAATGTGAATATATATTTTCCCCAAAATACAAACTCACAAACAATTGCTAAATATTTTCCTTCCCATCAAATAAAAAATATATCTAAATATTAGATAAAATATTTATATATAAAAGCTAAATTTCAATCACATGTATACTCCACATATACATTTATATACATGTGTAAATGTCGATGCATTTTTCAAAATATCAGCATATTTCTGTAGCACTCTGAACACTCAAGGTAAGGTAAAATGTAATGTAACTGGGCAATTCCGCGGTAACGGAATTACAATTCTGGCCTTAATTTTACTTGCTGTGGATAAGTCTTAAAGCCTAACTGATTATGAAAAAGCTTTATAACTTCAGAAGATACCCCTGCTATCATATCAAAAAATTTGAAACTTCCTGCATGTGGAAGGACAATAAAAAAAATTAACACCCAATTTTATGCCGTAAAACGCTCTTTCGGTCTTGGACCCTTCCACATGCAGGAAGTTTCCAATTTTTTATTTTGATATGATAGCGGGGGGTATCATCTGAAGTTATAACGTTTTTTATAATCAGTTAGGCTTTAAGACTTATCCACAGCAAGTAAAATTAAGGCCAAATTTTTTGTGAATTGTAATCCTGTTACCACGGAATTGGCCAACTACAGGTGAAAAATGGAATTGCTAATGCATCAGTGGCAATGAGGACGATGGTCCATGGGGATGCTTAGCGGGCCCTGAAGTTAAATACTCTACCTGCTTCCATGCTGAAAACAAACAAAAAGATCTGTTTACTGTTCTCCGTTAGTACAAGGACACTTGTGACCGGGTCATTTCTTACGCTGTGGCTCCGGGTTCGAGAATTAATTTCCATAGCTTAACACGTACATTATCTCGGAAGTAAAATTGGACAGTTCATTGTGCCAAAGTACTAAAACCATTTCATAAAATGCGAATTGAGTTCAATACGTTGTTTCTCATGCATGTGCTTCTGCTAAATTAGAGCATCGGCATATTACAGTCTAAAAATATGCAACGTGCATAAGAATACACATGCTGTTAAATATACTTCATATTCATATGCAATAGGGGCCTAAATATATTTCGGTCAGGGCAACGCACATATTCATATATATTAGGTATATTAATGAATACATCAAATTAAGTATAATGAATATGCAATTATTTTGGTTTGGCGCTGAATAGATCTGCTTCTAGTGCACGCACCAGCATCTCCCCTAGTAAACAGGAGATACACCCCCCCCAGTACATAGAAGAAGATCCAAACAACAGGTGGATGCTGGGATGGTGGAGGGTGAGCAGGAATTCTTACAGCAGCAGCAGCAGAGCAGACAAGTGCAGCGCAGGCAATGAGCAGCACAGGAGAGGTCTGACGCCCCATTAGTGATGCACGCATGTGATTGGTTGAGTGTGAGACCATGGTGGTTGCTGAGGCTGACCATTGGTCGGCTGGAGCAAGAGTTTCCTGACCGAACTTGCCGTGCGCATTCCATGCTTGTCGCTCATAAATCACCATGGCGACCCAGAGAGGGAGCGATTCATTTGGCAGCACATGCTTCAAGGAGGAGGCGACCATGTGCCTGTCAGTGCTCCCCTGAGTCGATGGAGGGCAGTGACATGACAGGCCTCAAATATGAAATATGATTTGGCTTTCTAACATTTAATTAGCTGCCTAGCATTTCTGAAGTGAAGTAACTAGCAAATAAATTATGATGGAGTCATGTTAGCTAGATACTGTTTAAATAAATATGATTTGTTAATTTATTTTAAATCTTTTTTTAAAATTTATTTAAAATGTATTAAAAAAATTCCCACAAATTTGCACACCATCACTTTTTTAATGAGACCATTAAGATAGCGATTTATCTGAATGCTAGCGATCTCTACAAAAATTACACACTGGCTACTTTCTGTGATTGCAACTCCAAATGAGGGATGCTTATCTGATGGCAATACTAAATCAGAATTAAGGTCGTTTAACTGACTCTGGCACAATCACAGATTGAGAGAGGTTTGCCTGACTTGACTTCAGCCGAGGCTGATATAACCTCAGTGCGCATGTTCAGCCGAGGCTGATATAACCTCAGTGCGCATGTTCAGCCGAGGCTGATATAACCTCAGTGCGCATGTTCAGCCGAGGCTGATATTACCTCAGTGCGCATGTTCAGCCGAGGCTGATATAACCTCAGTGTGCATGTTCAGCCGAGGCTGATATAACCTCAGTGTGCATGTTCAGCCGAGGCTGATATAACCTCAGTGCACATGTTCAGCCGAGGCTGATATAACCTCAGTGCGCATGTAGCAGTGTGCTAAAATGGACACTGTTGGATAGCCATCAAACAGCAAATTGTTTGAAATCCAGAAGAAAAAAAATACTGTATATTTGCTTTACAGGTGTGAAATTTCAGAATGTAATGTAATGGGAGCATACATCCGAAGCATAAATAATCAATAATCATACGGTTATCCCACTACTTACTTGTAGAATATACACTCTTCTTAGCCCCTTGGAATGAAATGGATACATCAATCATTTTTAGGTCCCACATTTAAATGTGTGAAGTAGCATACAAGTCTACAGGCTCCGTGTACCCCTCGAAATGAGACGCAGACACGCGGCCTCGTGCCTCTGTAAGCACTGACAGTTTTTCAAATGAAAACCAATGGCTTTAGAACCTTAATTAGCAATTTGTCTGACATTTCTCAATTCAACGTTTTTTTCTGATTAATTAAGCACAGGACCGTTTACATCAGACTGCTGCCAAACTCAATTAAACTATACATTTGAAGTAATGTTTTTTAGAAGTCCTTTGGTTTTCCACTGGACATAATACACAATTAGTCATCCCCTCTTTCATTGGATTTATTTTTTTTCTACCTCTGCTACTACCTCTGGTGATTTATAGGGTATGTCAGAGAACAGAAACTATATTGTGCAATATATATATATAGACACACATACAGTGCACTTCACGCACAATATTTCTTAATTTTTAATGGGAGACCAAATGCATGGAATGGCAATCACACTATAAACACTTTTATGTGGGAAAACTGCTGAGAAATAGATAATCAATAAAACTGTCAGTCAAGGTTCTCATTAAGACATAAAGAATAACTGTGTAAACATGGATGACCCTGGAATCCACTCCCAGCAGACAGCTGCTCGCCATCGATTACACCCACATCATATGTATTCTGGGAACTCCTGGAGAGTTCTCTCTGTTTGTTGTTTTAGTGAGCTGCCAGGATTCCAGTCTTTCATTTAGGAAACGTTCCTTTCGCTAAATCCCAGAAGTCAGAAACCGTCCCACAGACTGCATCTGCCGAATCAAAATGGAAGATGATACTATTCATTTTTGAACACAGATCTAATGCTTTTCAGCCCTTTAGTTTTGCCACTACATTAAGCACAGAAATACACCTGCTCCACTTTTAACTCAATTGAAATGCCTCTATTTATAATCAAACAAACGTCCTCCAGCCAACTCACACACAAATGAATGCATCACTTATACCAATACATAAGTGTCCAGAATACCTTCATTTCAATTCATTTCAATGCATTTGATAGGGAAAATATTCACATGCATGTAATTATGTATTATGAATGATTCTATATCAAATTGTTAAGATTGAACATTGCTCTGTCCATAAATTGACTCCAATAAAATATTTGCACTATATTATTTTCACATATTATTATTCAGTACCTCAGTATTCTCATAAGCAAAACATTTAAAAATGTATTTGTTTTTGCAGGTATTCCTCTGCGCCTGTTTTGGCATTCATTATTCTACAGTATAATGAGTAAATTAATATCATATTTTTCACCCACGGTGCATGATTATATTGTAAAATATAAATCGAGGTATGTTTGTATGCTTATTAATACATTTTATATGCCTTATTGGGTGTGTGTAAAATATGATTTTGTTCCATATTGTGTTGTGGAATTAATTACATATCAAATAAAATAAATAATGCATACATAATTCACTGAGATCTAAATACACAATTTCTTCTTTTTTTTTTAATGATTTTGCGGCCCAACCCGGGGCTGTATATATCCAATTCCCACCCCGATCTGGAATGTCCGACTGTCTGCAACGGCAGCCACGTTCCATGCGAGAACCACCCCGCAAATTCTGGAAAGCCGGGACATCCAGGGTTCTCCTCCGAAAACACGTCTCTTTCCTCATTGCAGCCGCAGCGAAGCTTGCACAGAGCAGCGTCGGAGGAAGACCATTCATATAGTATATATGGCTTTGACGGTATATATGGCTAGGGCGGCAGTATAGTATAGTGGTTAAGGAACAGGACTTGTAACCGAAAGGTTGCAGGTTCGATTCCCAGCCGGACACTACCGTTGTACCCTTGAGCAAGGTACTTAACCTGAATTGCTTCAGTATATATCCAGCTGTATGAATGGATAAATGTAATAAGAAGTTATGTAAGTCGCTCTGGATAAGAGCGTCTGCTAAATGCCTATAATGTATAATGTAAAGTAATGTTTGACAGGCAGTCTTACAAGTGCCCTTACCGGCCAGCAGGGGTCGCCCAAAAGCGATGTTCTGTTCGACGGAACCCTGGGAGAAGCAAGCACCCGGATTCGATCCAAGGCCATGAGGCTTATCGATGCACCACTGAATGCGGCCTTAACTGAATGAGCCATCCAGCAGCCCCCAGAATGCACCATTTCTGACTTAAACTGTATTTTTCTTCCTCATCTGGTCATGCATTAAGGTACAATGATCCACTAAGATGACATAAGCCAGCATACATTTCAATCAAAAACCTACCTTTTCAATTAAAGGGGGTTCAGACTGTTAAACTATTCTGTCAAGATGATGTAGAATATTTTGTGGTTATGAATGTTTTAATATAAAAACATCCGTTGGGGCCAAGAAAAAGTATCTGCCAATCCGAGGGAGGTCACAGAAGCAATAAAGAAAGTGAAACTTAATTTTTTTTAAAATTAGTTTTGATAGATTTACTCGTGTTACAGGGGATGGGGGTCTATATCACTGGGTCACGAATCGCATTAACAAGAACGGGGATGACACTAAATACATCACACAGAAGAACTAAGAAGATAAAGAGTCTATATTAATCACAATAATGCCAGTGAGAAACCCTGGTGCAATGTCTGCTGGTTTTACACTGATTAAAATGGAAGCCAGGAAGCAGGGAAACCAATAATGATGCTTTATAGAAGCGGTGATTGAAGTGCTATGGAGTATCTAAAAAAAGACGCTCCGTTCAGTTAAGTCACTGCAATCATTTATCTTTTTGAAGCATGATGACAGGTCCCAAAAGACTTTTACGATAGAAGAATAATTAAAAACAAACAGATTTTCACTTTACTGTCATTTTACACAGACAGACAGAGAAAGAGAGAGAGAGAGAGAGAGAGAGAGAAAACCTTGATCAGAAAAAGACCATATTTTTCAAGACCCTCGTTCCAGGACAACTACCAAGTACAATGCCCCCCCCCCCCCAAATGCTCCGCCTGCCCCCCCAAAGCCAAATTCAGAAAAAATAGGGGAGTATATATATATATATATATGATGAGCCAGTTACAGTAACATAGTTTCACATGTAAATAGAAAATAGCACAAAGAGACTGAAATGATGAAGGAATATAGCGCATCTCTAATATACTTGTTTCCATATAAGATTAGATAATGATTTGGTATTATTGGGCATAAATAAAGTTGTCCTATCCACTAATCTTATCCAGAAATCATCTCAAATCTCATCTAGGCGCTCTTTGGAAAAAAGAAAATTTCAAAATGTTCATAAATTAAACATTTTATTTTAGAAAATGCCCTGTGTAGAAGGTTGTATAGAAATGTAGGAAATGAGTTTTAAAAAGGGGGAGGAGACGCAGACCCCCCCACTACTTCGCCCCCCCCTTGTGCCCCGTTAACATCTCTATACATCTCTATACATTTTCAAAGCCAGTGTTCTCTATCCTCACACAGATGGCCTTGCATGGTTGCGCATTTCAGTAGCACCCACACATATTGTATGTCTGCGCTGGATGTCTGTGGCATTCATGTATAGCCTACTGTGCACATTGGATATTAAGAAAAAGCCACGCTGTCAATGAAAGCTAACCATCACATTCGATCGTCAGAAAAGCACAAACGTTTTCCTCCCTTGGCTTTACTACTGCCTTAGTGCTCCATCAGAAAGAAAACAGACTTCATAAATCAAACTGTTACCATGGCAATATTGGGTTTTGCTCTAGCGCAAACTCCGTATAGACAACCGGTTATTAACACTCACCATTCATTCAGAAAGGCCGCTGCTTTTATCAATCCATTCAAGATTGTTTTTGCTGTACAGAGTCATTGTACAAGATATTTCAACAACATGCATGTATGGTTAAATATATATCCAGATTTAATCTAACCAGATTGTATATTCCCTGTTATTAAATTTGAGGGAAAAAGAACAAATGATTACCCCCCCCCCCACCCTCCCCCAAAGAAAAACAGCATTTACATCAAATTTTTAATGTAGTTTCTTATCCAGATTCATAACATAATATAACTCAGCAATACAGAGATACAGATTATATGTAATATAATATTGTCGGCATCATTGGATGACAGAATATTGCTAAAGCCAACCCTGCTATGTGATGGCGGAGGAGGGTTGTAGGGTGGTGTTATGTGAAATAATGTGAAAACTAATTAAAAAAAAAAAAATGAAAATCTGAAAGATGGCTTGCTACTTGTTAGTAGCTTGCCTCAACATTTGAAGGATTAGAGTAGAGCCATGTTTGCCACCACAGGGAGGAGATGCTGGGGTCAGTTTGTTGGACTACTTCCCTCATTAAGTCCTCCTCTTAACTCAAGTGATGAACAGCTTAACTGAGAGTGTCGTTTAATTAATTAACGCGTTGCAAATAATTACATGATGTAGATGCAAACGAATACCCGGGGTATTGTGTTAACCAACTCTCGGTGTTGTGGTTATTAAATTAAACTTGCGGTTCGCCTTTTCTCTGTGACACAGTATTGACTCAAACTGGCGACTGGCGAGAGAATGAACTAATTTGCCTCAGACAAGAGAGCACTCATATTTAGTGAAATCCACAAATTATCCGTAAATCTTAATTAACAGCCTTTATTTGCGAAAACGATGCGATATATACCGAGTTAAAGTGAACTGCTAAATTTATTTTAAAAGATACATAGAATCGGGGTGGCCAGATACAAAATGTATGTAAACACACCTGTTCTCTGAGGATACAGTACTGACTGAAATTAAATATGCTAGAAAATATTGTTTTGAAGTGTCGCAGTATCCTAATAATATATATTTAATTCCAATATATTGCATTGTATTCCTTTGAAGGCAGTGTCCACTCTCAGAAACAAAAAGATATGAAAAGTATCTAAAAAGGTACAAACGCTTGTCACTGGGGTGGTACCCTATCGGTACATAAGATTGTACCCCAAGCCAGCCTTAATTAATGCCTTTTTTGCTTGAAAAGGTACTTTTTAGTGCCCAAATAGAACATTATTGTACTTTCAGGGTACATTTGGGAGATCCGCTGCACCTTTATTTCTGAGCGTATAAGGCAGTGTGGAGGGGGTGTGTATGGTTCACATCTGAGCGTATAAGGCAGGTGTGGAGGGGGTGTGTATGGTTCATATCTGGGCGTATAAGGCAGTGTGGAGGGGGTGTGTATGGTTCATATCTGAGTGTATAAGGCAGTGTGGAGGGGGTGTGTATGGTTCATATCTGAGCGTATAAGGCAGTGTGGAGGGGGTGTGTATGGTTCATATCTGAGCGTATAAGGCAGGGTGGAGGGGGTGTGTATGGTTCATATCTGAGCGTATAAGGCAGTGTGGAGGGGGTGTGTATGGTTCATATCTGAGCGTATAAGGCAGGGTGGAGGGGGTGTGTATGGTTCATATCTGAGCGTATAAGGCAGCGTGGAGGGGGGTGTGTATGGTTCATATCTGAGCGTATAAGGCAGTGTGGAGGGGGTGTGTATGGTTCATATCTGGGCGTATAAGGCAGCGTGGAGGGGGTGTGTATGGTTCATATCTGGGCGTATAAGGCAGTGTGGAGGGGGTGTGTATGGTTCATATCTGAGCGTATAAGGCAGTGTGGAGGGGGTGTGTATGGTTCATATCTGAGTGTATAAGGCAGTGTGGAGGGGGTGTGTATGGTTCATATCTGAGCGTATAAGGCAGTGTGGAGGGGGTGTGTATGGTTCATATCTGGGCGTATAAGGCAGTGTGGAGGGGGTGTGTATGGTTCATATCTGAGCGTATAAGGCAGTGTGGAGGGGGTGTGTATGGTTCATATCTGAGTGTATAAGGCAGTGTGGAGGGGGTGTGTATGGTTCATATCTGGGCGTATAAGGCAGTGTGGAGGGGGTGTGTATGGTTCATATCTGGGCGTATAAGGCAGTGTGGAGGGGGTGTGTATGGTTCATATCTGAGTGTATCAGGCAGCGTGGAGGGGGTGTGTATGGTTCATATCTGAGTGTATAAGGCAGTGTGGAGGGGGTGTGTATGGTTCATATCTGAGTGTATAAGGCAGTGTGGAGGGGGTGTGTATGGTTCATATCTGGGCGTATAAGGCAGTGTGGAGGGGGTGTGTATGGTTCATATCTGAGTGTATAAGGCAGCGTGGAGGGGGTGTGTATGGTTCATATCTGAGTGTATAAGGCAGTGTGGAGGGGGTGTGTATGGTTCATATCTGGGCGTATAAGGCAGTGTGGAGGGGGTGTGTATGGTTCATATCTGAGTGTATAAGGCAGAGTGGAGGGGGTGTGTATGGTTCATATCTGGGCGTATAAGGCAGTGTGGAGGGGGTGTGTATGGTTCATATCTGAGTGTATAAGGGCAGTGTGGAGGGGGTGTGTATGGTTCATATCTGGGCGTATAAGGCAGAGTGGAGGGGGTGTATATGGTTCATATCTGAGCGTATAAGGCAGTGTGGAGGGGGTGTATATGGTTCATATCTGAGCGTATAAGGCAGTGTGGAGGGGGTGTATATGGTTCATATCTGAGCGTATAAGGCAGTGTGGAGGGGTGTGTGTATGGTTCATATCTGAGTGTATAAGGCAGAGTGGAGGGGGTGTGTATGGTTCATATCTGGGCGTATAAGGCAGTGTGGAGGGGGTGTGTATGGTTCATATCTGGGCGTATAAGGCAGTGTGGAGGGGGTGTGTATGGTTCATATCTGAGCGTATAAGGCAGTGTGGAGGGGGTGTGTATGGTTCATATCTGAGCGTATAAGGCAGAGTGGAGGGGGTGTATATGGTTCATATCTGAGCGTATAAGGCAGAGTGGAGGGGGTGTGTATGGTTCATATCTGAGTGTATAAGGCAGTGTGGAGGGGGTGTATATGGTTCATATCTGAGTGTATAAGGCAGAGTGGAGGGGGTGTGTATGGTTCATATCTGAGCGTATAAGGCAGAGTGGAGGGGGTGTGTATGGTTCATATCTGGGCGTATAAGGCAGTGTGGAGGGGGTGTGTATGGTTCATATCTGGGCGTATAAGGCAGAGTGGAGGGGGTGTGTATGGTTCATATCTGGGCGTATAAGGCAGTGTGGAGGGGGTGTGTATGGTTCATATCTGAGTGTATAAGGCAGTGTGGAGGGGGTGTGTATGGTTCATATCTGAGCGTATAAGGCAGTGTGGAGGGGGTGTGTATGGTTCATATCTGAGCGTATAAGGCAGTGTGGAGGGGGTGTGTATGGATCATATCTGAGTGTATAAGGCAGTGTGGAGGGGGTGTGTATGGATCATATCTGAGTGTATAAGGCAGTGTGGAGGGGGTGTGTATGGATCATATCTGAGTGTATAAGGCAGGGTGGAGGGGGTGTGTATGGTTCATATCTGAGCGTATAAGGCAGCGTGGAGGGGGTGTGTATGGTTCATATCTGAGCGTATAAGGCAGTGTGGAGGGGGTGTGTATGGTTCATATCTGAGCGTATAAGGCAGTGTGGAGGGGGTGTATATGGTTCATATCTGGGCGTATAAGGCAGCGTGGAGGGGGTGTGTATGGTTCATATCTGAGCGTATAAGGCAGTGTGGAGGGGGTGTGTATGGTTCATATCTGAGTGTATAAGGCAGTGTGGTGGGGGTGTGTATGGTTCATATCTGAGCGTATAAGGCAGTGTGGAGGGGGTGTGTATGGTTCATATCTGAGCGTATAAGGCAGCGTGGAGGGGGTGTGTATGGTTCACATTGGTTGGTCTTGTGTAGGTTCATGTGGGTCTCTGTAAACAGAAGATTACAGGCTGTGAGCTCCCTGTCCGCCTCGCAGGCACACTCTCCGCAGGATTACCTAAAACAACCTTCTTTGCTCTGTCACTCACAGCTGTCCGCTGCAAACCGGCCTATCGCTCAGCAGTTGTGAAGATTAGCATTCATGGACTGTAATATACAGTATATATATTTTTTATAACCATGTCAGTGTATTACTGAGTATGTACCCAACTAGAAGAAATAATTTTTTATGATTTTCATAGTAATTTTGTAGTGCAAATTATCGTTTGAATAGCATTTTTTTGGGAAATGGGTAATAGACTTATGAATGCAGTTATATTAGTTTGAGTACTGTTTCAAGTGTCAGCAACATCAATTTTACAAAAGAAAGTGACAGAATAATTATAAATTGCCTTTAAAAAACCTTGATAAGTAGAATCAGGTGTCATAGTGCTGGGCTAGAACAAAAGCCTGCACCCACACCGGCCCTTTTCGGGTAAGATTGGACACCCCTGTCATATACCCTACCTTAATATTTATGTCTTAAAACAACTAAAATGCAACTTTTCAAAACAGTGCTTTATTTGTACAAAATCCTTTTACATTTAATTTAAAAGGCAACTTTATATAATTGATAAACCAAAATAATGAAATCGCAGAGCACTGGATCAGCCATTTCAGACGTGCAATAAATACAAACACTAATATTTTGCCTTGCGTTGTGACTACATAGTACATGCTACAATGACTGTGTAGATACAATTGTGAACACACATTGCAGCTTTTTCAGTAAATCAATAGATTTGTACAATAAAATAATGGTTCTGCATCATCTCATGCTTTGCAGAAGAATCACAACCAATGGAGATTTTAGAGATTCAGGCTGAAGGCCTCTCCCATAGGGTTCAGGTCAGGGGTAAAGGAGAGGGTTACTCCACAATCAGAACATTGTTATATCCCCCTCTCCCATAGGGTTCAGGTCAGGGGTAAAGGAGAGGGTTACTCCACAATCAGAAACATTGTTATATCCCCCTCTCCCCTCGCTGATCCAGGATGTGAACCGATGCCGTCTTTAATGCACATACACGTAAATCTGGCTCCATTGATCTTCAACAAAAGCCAGTTTACTGCCTCTTCGCTGTGGTATGCCTTCATAAACGTTAGGGGTGTAAGTAAGAAATGGCCTTGACTGGACTGCAAGCTCACCTTACTCAATCTGACACGTAACTCATGGCCTTCCATTAACCAAGAGTGGTTCGGTAGTGCACCGCTGTACACCCGACAGCATACAGTATGACGCTTCACCCCGGGCCGTCCGCCGAGGGTCCCTGACGACGGCCCCTGACGACGGCACGGTGTGAGCGCAGGCACGCCGCTTTCCGTTTTCACGCAATAAGGATTTCGTTTTTTCAACGGGGGGACGTGTAAGAGCTCATCTTTTCCTTTCTATCTGCTCCTCAAGATGGCCTGCACCTTAGAGTTATAATTTCCTTTCCTTTTTGTGACTACTGTAAGTGTGCTGAAGTTTGATTTTACAGCTCAGTGGCGCTATTTGAAATATATATATAATTTACTACATATATGTATCACAGACTACAGATACGTGCAAGAATTTTAAGATTAGGCCACAAGGTTAATGAAACTACGACAGGCCTTCTCCTTTTATTGTCAGGATCCTCTTAAGTTAAGCCATACTCAAAAATATAAGAATTTTAAATGTAATATTTACAGATTGTGAAGCACTCAGGTTACATTTCCGTGCAGATAAGAATAATGCAACATTATAAGTTACAGAATTGGGCAACAAATACACATGTGGCTTGTCTTTTGTTTTACTAGAAAAGTGTCTGTAAATAAACTACTCAAATTGTGTTCTGGGCTCACTGCGGTTTCCGTGACAACGTATTGTGTGAGACAGCATCTCCCAGCAGCCATCCTACCAGCCCATTACACTTCTGTCAGTCATTTAGACTCCTGCAACCCCTTGTTTAAGGAAACGCTATATGTGTCCTCTCTTAAGGGAGGGTACAGTGTGACCCATTTCAAATGAAGGAACCTCCGACTGTTCCACATCCGAAAGCCTCAGAATACACTTAGGAATCATTTTAAAATGCAACTGTCCCTCCTGCCACCCCACCCACAGCACATTTTGGAGACGGACTTTTGCTCGCATTGTGTTGAAGGACTTCAGGCAGGTCAGAAATAACTTATGGGGAAAAACGGAAATAGCAAAATTTCAATTTGCGTCATGAATACAGTTCTCGCATTAAAGCACACTAGGGGGTCCCCTCTACAGAGGTGTATGAGAAGTCAAGTTGTCAAAATCAGGACGAAGTGGTTTGGCACAAATCGAAAGAAAATGTCTCCCTTAAAATGTAGCACAGCCGAGGTAATGCAACGTGAATTACAAGGTAGTATTTACAGTATATTGCAGTTGCAAGTGACGTTATTTGGCTGCCCTTAAGCCCCCTCCCCCCCTAATGTCTGTGTTTGTGTGGTATTTCATCATGCCAAGAGGCTGCTTGTATACGTTACCCTCACTATGTAGACCTCAAATGTTCCAATTGAACATCCCTGTGTACTGGATCAAGGTAGAGATTTATTTATTTTCCCTTCTCATTGCTAATGCGTCACTGTTCCTACTTTCAGGTTTTTGCCGTTAAAATAAGGGAACAGCAGCACAAGTGCATAGTTAACCTATTATTATCGCTCAAGTTGGCATTATTTATTATCATTTTATCACTCCTCTGAGTGCAGTATAGTTTAGATCGTTGAGAAAAACATACTGAATTGCACAAGTTTGTCAGGGCTATGGGACACACACGATTTGTGTTGTCGCTATAACAGTTGTATTTGCTGCAATATTCGAGCCTTCTCATGAAAAATGCTGCATACAGTTAACTTCTTAAACTTACCATGGGATCTTACTAATTGGGGTCTGGGGAACTCCTCTTTAAGTGCGATTTAGTTTATTTACAAATTGGATAATCCACCATGAGTACATACGCATATTTGAAAAACTTAATCATGGTGTGCAGATTAGGTCTTAAATGATAATTATTGACAGATCCTGGTGCAGATGTTCTAAAACAAACTACTAAACAGGTGCCCTGACCTCGCTGACAATTCTTATGATATCTGTACAACATGCAGTGAAAAATATATACAGTGAGGTTTGTGAGCTAGAATGTGAGCCATGCTATGTACCTTTGTAGGCAGTGTAGTATAATGGTTAAGGAACTGGCCTTGTAACCGAAAGGTTGCAAGTTCCCAGGAAGGACAATGCCGTTGTACCCTTGAGCAAGGTACTTCACCTGTATCCAGCTGTATAAATGGATAATATGTAAAAAAAGAAAAATACTAAAAAAAAAAAATCTCTGGATAAGAGCGTGTGCTAAATGCCTGTAATGTAATGTAACAAATGCAAGATAAATTCATAGCACTTGTGTAAATTTCCATTAACTCCTATAGAACCACTCCTATGGCTTGAATACACATGAATACACAGCACCAGGACTAGTTTAAGATCAGATAGTTACACTCAATAACTGAGATAAACTATACAACGATTACCTCAACATCATACATACCCCACCTTTTTAGTTTACCAAATGCCTAGCAAGATAAACAAGCAATGGGATACAGAGGGAAATTTTCTAAAATCAAGATTTTAAATAATTGTACTCTTGGACATTAATGCGTCTCATAGTATGACTTCACTCCTGACCTTGCCGATGGCAACTGTGGTCCTCGCCTCGCCTTAATGTTGCCAACGGTGAGAGGGTGTCAATCAATAGACCGTTCCCAGCGGTAAAACAATGCAGCCCTCCAGCACATTCACTGGGCTACTCCCACTGGTATACTGTAAAGTGAAAAGGCTTATAATGAGTTATAATGCTTCTAATGTGACTAACTTTTAATATATAGAATGTTTTATTGTAAGCCTAGCCTATGCTTTGAGCATCCATGTATAAGTGAAAAGAAGTTGGTGCAAGATATACACATTTTGGAGGCAGCACAGGCTATTTTATTCCTTAAGCAATGGTGGATTAGTATAATACATAATTTACGTAAATAAATATTCTTTTCTTGTGAGTACTGAATCATTGATTGGGATTGAGCTCAGAGATTGATTTCTAACGCGAGCACCAACCGTGTAACCCTGACCTGACTGGTCCAGCGCTGGATATTGCCGGGCTTGGACGGGCAATCACTATCGGGGGTTATAAGGTTATGTTGCAGTCAGCCAACTATTGCTAATGCCACTGTATTAGAGCCACGGGTTTTCTCTGAAAATTTTACTTTGTAAATTCTGTGTTTCAGTCCTTTTTCCTCGAGCTGTCACTGAAAGCAACGTAATTGCAATAATTGGCCAATTCTACACACTTCTTAGTGTGCAAGGGGCTCGTTCAATGATTAATTGGGATGATCAATGTACCACAATGTGTTGATTGTGTAACAAAGTGTTGCCTAACAGGGTGAAGGGTATGTTTTTCTCTCCATGCTAGAAAAGAGTTTGTTCGTTGTAACTTTCTTTTCTGCTGGATTATGGAGATATCTATGCGCAGACTTCAGAAAGCACTTGATTCTGCGTATCACATAGCCCTTAGGTTTGTCACTGGGAGACAGTCCCTTACACATTATGATCTGTACAGTGGAGTGGACTTCCCTGACCACACGCGGATTGAAACGTTGGTACATATTAATTTACAAAGCCCCGTTACGTAAATAGCCGTCATTTCTCTGTTCTCTTGTAGTTTTAGAAAAACACACATAATAATCTGATATCTCAGACCCAGCTGCTTTCCCCCACAGTGCAATATTAGAATAGATAATGTGGCAAAAAAAAAAATTATTTTAACATGCTGCTTGGTCTTGGAATATACTCCAAAACACTTTAAAGTTGCTTGATTTGGTATCTATGCCTGCTTTTAAGATGTTTGTTGAGAAACTGGTGACTGTCTTTCCGTTTTGATTGTTATTCATAATATATCTCCTGCTGCTATTTGTGCCCTGATTTGACTATTTTAAGATGTGTTTATTAATGCTTGCAAACTGATATTAATCTTTTTTTCATACATAGGGCAAACTGCTGCAGGTCTCTCTTGAAAATGAGATATTTTATCTCAAGAGACTAACCTCGTTAAAGAAAGGTTAAATAAAATGTCTTCAGAAAGTCCTGTATTGGCCATTTGGTGGACGACAGAGACTTGCGGTCCTACACGTTACATTTCCCCGGCGGTATAAGTCAGCTGACAATCCCAGTCAATCCACTCAGTATGTGTCTGCATCTAGAGTCAACTGGGGCTAAGTGACATGAGGGGAAAATCTGCCCTACATCAACCAGCATCGACACAAAGCAAACTCCTAATGGGACCAATGAGGTTGGTGCATTAGATAATCCTAAAAGTTTGGACATCCTTATTGGTCCGTTGAGTTTCCAAGGAGCATTGCTAATGTTGGCCTACTTAAAAAAACTGGTCCAACTTGGTCACAGACAAATATCTTCCGATTTTATGGATATTTATTTAGCATCTATCTGTATGCATGGACAAACAGAGAGAGATACTGACTGACATTCACTAAATCATGTAGTGTCTTTTACAAAATGGCTCTTTCAATTGAGCCTCGTGGCCTCGGAGCGAATCCGGACCGCGCCGGTGCCGACTGTGGCCCGGTCTACGCACAATTGGCGATTGTGTCGCCCAGGGAACGGGAGGGTTTAGTCGGAGAGGGTTCCGTGCGCAATGCTACCTAGCGACCCCTGCTGGTCGATCGGGCGCCCGTAGATTGCAGTCAAAGCCGCATTTGAAAGGTCCGACTCCGACT
>CM056383.1:67239341-67300145 GCA_029718625.1 Synaphobranchus kaupii
ATCCACCATGAGTACATACGCATATTTGAAAAACTTAATCATGGTGTGCAGATTAGGTCTTAAATGATAATTATTGACAGATCCTGGTGCAGATGTTCTAAACAAACTACTAAACGGGTGGCCCTGACCTCGCTGACAATTCTTATGATATCTGTACAACATGCAGTGAAAAATATATACAGTGAGGTTTGTGAGCTAGAATGTGAGCCATGCTATGTACCTTTGTAGGCAGTGTAGTATAATGGTTAAGGAACTGGCCTTGTAACCGAAAGGTTGCAAGTTCCCAGGAAGGACAATGCCGTTGTACCCTTGAGCAAGGTACTTCACCTGTATCCAGCTGTATAAATGGATATGTAAAAAAAGAAAAATACTAAAAAAAAAAAATCTCTGGATAAGAGCGTGTGCTAAATGCCTGTAATGTAATGTAACAAATGCAAGATAAATTCATAGCACTTGTGTAAATTTCCATGAACTCCTATAGAACCACTCCTATGGCTTGAATACACATGAATACACAGCACCAGAACTAGTTTAAGATCAGATAGTTACACTCAATAACTGAGATAAACTATACAACGATTACCTCAACATCATACATACCCACCTTTTTAGTTTACCAAATGCCTAGCAAGATAAACAAGCAATGGGATACAGAGGAAATTTTCTAAAATCAAGATTTTAAATAATTGTACTCTTGGACATTAATGCGTCTCATAGTATGACTTCACTCCTGACCTTGCCGATGGCAACTGTGGTCCTCGCCTCGCCTTAATGTTGCCAACGGTGAGAGGGTGTCAATCAATAGACCGTTCCCAGCGGTAAAACAATGCAGCCCTCCAGCACATTCACTGGGCTACTCCCACTGGTATACTGTAAAGTGAAAAGGCTTATAATGAGTTATAATGCTTCTAATGTGACTAACTTTTAATATATAGAATGTTTTATTGTAAGCCTAGCCTATGCTTTGAGCATCCATGTATAAGTGAAAAGAAGTTGGTGCAAGATATACACATTTTGGAGGCAGCACAGGCTATTTTATTCCTTAAGCAATGGTGGATTAGTATAATACATAATTTACGTAAATAAATATTCTTTTCTTGTGAGTACTGAATCATTGATTGGGATTGAGCTCAGAGATTGATTTCTAACGCGAGCACCAACCGTGTAACCCTGACCTGACTGGTCCAGCGCTGGATATTGCCGGGCTTGGACGGGCAATCACTATCGGGGGTTATAAGGTTATGTTGCAGTCAGCCAACTATTGCTAATGCCACTGTATTAGAGCCACGGGGTTTTCTCTGAAAATTTTACTTTGTAAATTCTGTGTTTCAGTCCTTTTTCCTTGAGCTGTCACTGAAAGCAACGTAATTGCAATAATTGGCCAATTCTACACACTTCTTAGTGTGAAAGGGGCTCGTTCAATGATTAATTGTGATGATCAATGTACCACAATGTGTTGATTGCGTAACAAAGTGTTGCCTAACAGGGTGAAGGGTATGTTTTTCTCTCCATGCTAGAAAAGAGTTTGTTCGTTGTAACTTTCTTTTCTGTTGGATTATGGAGATATCTATGCACAGACTTCAGAAAGCACTTGATTCTGCGTATCACACAGCCCTTAGGTTTGTCACTGGGAGACAGTCCCTTACACATTATGATCTGTACAGTGGAGTGGACTTCCCTGACCACACGCGGATTTGAAACGTTGGTACATATTAATTTACAAAGCCCCGTTACGTAAATAGCCGTCATTTCTCTGTTCTCTTGTAGTTTTAGAAAAACACACATAATAATCTGATATCTCAGACCCAGCTGCTTTCCCCACAGTACAATATTAGAATAGATAATGGCAAAAAAAAATTTTTTATTTTAACATGCTGCTTGGTCTTGGAATATACTCCAAAACACTTTAAAGTTGCTTGATTTGGTATCTATGCCTGCTTTTAAGATGTTTGTTGAGAAACTGGTGACTGTCTTACCGTTTTGATTGTTATTCATAATATATCTCCTGCTGCTATTTGTGCCCTGATTTGACTATTTTAAGATGTGTTTATTAATGCTTGCAAACTGATATTAATCTTTTTTTCATACATAGGGCAAGCTGCTGCAGGTCTCTCTTGAAAATGAGATATTTTATCTCAAGAGACTAACCTCGTTAAAGAAAGGTTTAAATAAAATGTCTTCAGAAAGTCCTGTGTTGGCCATTTGGTGGACGACAGAGACTTACGGTCCTACACGTTACATTTCCCCGGCGGTATAAGTCAGCTGACAATCCCAGTCAATCCACTCAGTATTGTCTGCATCTAGAGTCAACTGGGGCTAAGTCACATGAGGGGAAAATCTGCCCTACGTCAGCCAGCATCGACACAAAGCAAACTCCTAATGGGACCAAACGTGAGAGTCGGCAGCATACGTAGGCCAGGTTGGTGCATTAGATAATCCTAAAAGTTTGGACATCCTTATTGGTCCGTTGAGTTTCCAAGGAGCATTGCTAATGTTGGCCTACTTAAAAAAACTGGTCAACTTGGTCACAGACAGATATCTTCCGATTTTATGGATATTTATTTACCATCTATCTGTATGCATGGACAAACAGAGAGAGATACTGACTGACATTCACTAAATCATTGTAGTGTCTTTTACAAAATGGCTCTTTCAATTGAGCCTCGTGGCCTCGGAGCGAATCCGGACCGCGCCGGTGCCGACTGTGGCCCGGTCTACGCACAATTGGCGATTGTGTCGCCCAGGGAACGGGAGGGTTTAGTCGGAGAGGGTTCCGTGCGCAATGCTACCTAGCGACCCCTGCTGGTCGATCGGGCGCCCGTAGATTGCAGTCAAAGCCGCATTTGAAAGGTCCGACTCCGACTCCGCTCTACGCGAGCTTAGCTGTAGTGTGCAGTGCGGAAAAGAAGCAGCTTTGTGCAATAATGTGGCTGCGGTTGCAGACAATTGGCCATTCCAAATTGGGGTGGGAATTGGATATGCTCATACCTGCGTTCTGCGCCAATTCAATATTTTTTTTAGAAATGATAAGGAGACACTTATCGTACACTGAGCATTTCATTACGGGCTCTTTGAAACGGACAGACAGACGAACAGTGATTACATAGTTTCATCTTCAGTCTCTTTTGAGAGACACAAAAACAAAAAAACAAAATGGCAACTAAAATATCTGGCAGTTACTGTTTGTTTATCCGCTGCACTCTCCCCACTCAATTAGTCTCCTGTGTGAGTTAGTCAGCGAGAACCGACCGCATGCCTCGGCCGACCAGTGGATGACAAGGTTGCCCGTGGCGACAGTTCACTCACGCAAAATGGACAATGCGCGTGTGTCATGAGACCTTGGGGCTGACAAGCGTAAGAGCAATCCATCTCGGCTTGGAAATGATCCCAGGGGAGATATTTTTTTCCTACCATCTAACCGGCGAGAGCTATCATGAGCACGCCAGCAGCAAGGATTCCACTTGTCTCATACCCTGCGAAATAACAACCCATCTGAGCCGCAGTAAATAGCCATATGGAATTCGCGGGACATGAATTCGATCCAAGAAATGATAAATATGAACAGCTTAACACCACTGCAGTCCTGGCACTTATGTAACTTTCCTACAGCACCACTGACAGAGTGGCTTATACGTGAACACACAGCATCCGGAAATAGTTTAAGAAATAGGGCCTACTGATCAGATAATTACACTCAAGTACTTAGTCAACTGTATAATCTAACAATGGATACTTCAACGTCATACATACTTTAAATACCATACATGTTGCATATAATTACACAAATTAAATGGTTTTAATGGTGTATCCTACAACCATGTAATGCAATATGCATCTTTGCAGTAGTTAGAAAGTGCCCTGTGTAGACAATTACATCCCATCATGCACCTGTGCAATCTTTACTGGTATTTAGCCAGAGGTGGAAATCCAGGGGACATAAAGGTCCTACCATATGTTTCTTCCACCCATAGACTCAGCCAGCTGATTTCACTAATTAGTTCTACCTCCTCACTGAAGAATTATGTTAATGAGCAAATCCAGGTGATTGAGCAAAATACTGGGGAGGACTTTTACTTTATTTCCCCTGGATTTCCACCTCTGTATTTAGCAGACACTGTTATCCAGATTAACGTGCAATGCAACGTGCTAGTGCAAAGATCAGGGATCAAAGAGCAGTAATTTACCACTACAATAAGACAACAATCAGTATCTACATAACAAGCTGACCTGCCAGAGTTGTAAACTGAGTGCAGTTCAGGATAACACTTTAATAACCCAGTTTGACTCATAAGCCATTCAGTAAAACCCTATAAAAATAGGTTAAATAACATTTTGGGTCAACGAGACCAGACTGTGTAAGTTTAATTGTCTACGATGAACTCCACAAAGAAGTACAGTATGCTTACACCATCTGTTTGGTCAAATGTATTATTAATGTACTGGTTCTAATAATCCTGGATATTTTTAAGGTAACTCAACTTAATATACGTGTATTCTGAATTTGTACTGGCAGGACAAAGAAAACTGCAACATTACTGAACGGAAAGAGGAACTAGAAGGGAGACAAATAGGTAATGAATGATATATATTTTTCTCAATGTACAGTATGTACAGTACTTATGTCTGAAATATCTGCAGAAATATATCCCAGTATGATTCTGTCAGGAGATGTGGAGGGAGGGAGGGAGGGAGGGAAGGAGAGAGAGTGAGAGAGATAGAGAGAGAGAGAGAGAGAGAGGAGAGAGAGAGAGAGAGAGAGAGAGAGAGAGAGAGAGAGAGAGAGAGAGAGAGAGAGAGAGAGAGAGAGAGAGAGAGAATGAATACTGGCATTTAAACTAGCCTCTGAAGGGCACAAGCTGAACGCCAGAGGCAGGAAAACTAAATTTATATGCATTTCACAAATAGCCACAGACTGTATCAGAGAAAAGACTGAAGCAATTAACCTTTTGTCTTAACATGATGTCTGGGTACCTTAACTAGGTTTAACAGTTCATTAATTATTCTCCAAAGTCGGAGCGGATTGCAAAGATTAAAAAATAAATACAGATTAAAAGTTACGCCGAGGGAATGGAGGGTGGCGGCAAAACAATAAGAACTCGTTTGTTAGGATGAAGCTGGCAGCGCTGATAAACACTTTACTCTGAATTAATATTTTAGAACAAACTTTAAGGCAGAAGACCGAGTTTCATGAAACGTACACAACTGTGCCCCTCCCGTTTCTGTCTGCGGACACGTCAGACCTTCGGATTCTTATTTATTCTCCGGCTGTAGCACCTCAGGTGCTACTCTCAGGTGCTACTCTGTTCGCTTCTACCTTTAAGACTACTAATGCCAGGAGTGCATCCCCAACTCCTATTTTCTTTCGACAAGCACGCAACAATACTCAATCCTTGAGCCATTACCTTCCGTCTTCCTCCACAGTTCATTAGGACAAATCAGTTTCCCTCCGATACACAGGTGGCTTCAAGATCACCAGTGTCTGTTTTTTGTAGATGTCAACATCATGACGGTCAATATACCTGAAATCTGACATGATTTACCACTGGGGCTGAATCATCTACTACAGCCCGCTGACATCTCTGTCTCTCTGCTGAACAGTCTTGCAAGCACTTTGCTTCCATTTTGATAACACATTTACCTACTCCCAAACGACAGCAACACGCTGACAGACACCTGCTGTTTCCTCATGACAGGTTTAAGGAGAACCAGCCCATTTTAACAACCTTCTCCCCTCTGCATCTATTCCAAGCATCTTGCACTGTGTAGGCTGAGATATCGCCTCCCTGGAAACTTCTTGCAAATTTTTTAACTCATCCAGACCACTTTAAACCAAATGATTTAACCCCCTGCCTGGAAAAAACAATTAAAAACAAAAAGAAAAAACACCACTGCTACTGACTAACATATCTAAAGTATTCCAGATATTAGATGATTAAGGCTGCAGAATATCTTATATCATTTAAAACTCTCATAAACACCATTTTTTAAAACTTGCTTTGAACTGTGTTAATGTCCATTCTTTTAAATTACATTTTTTTTCATTTTGGAATCACTGAAAAGCATCTAACCCAAGCACTCTATAAATAAATTGATTATTATAAAGTACACCAGGCCTATTTACTCACATTTAGTAGCTTATTCTTGTAAAATTGAGGCTAAAATAATTATTAAAAATATATAGACATGATTGGGACTTGAGGAATAATACTTGATTTATAATAATAGATTACAGCAGATAACAAAGCTATGAGTTAGATGGAATACATTTATTTAATATCCTTTTTTAACTTATGAGGGGGTCCCCTGGATGCCTTTGAACCTGGGTGGAGGGGTCCCTGGATGAGAAAAGGTTGAAAACCCCTGTGATATGTGGTTAGACTGCCCTCTTGTGGAAAATAGGATGGCAGGTTATACAAAAGATGGCTGACTGAAATGAGCTTGTGTTTTGTTCAGCTTGCAAGATGGAATCTCCCAGTATGTTACTGGCACCTAAAGAATGCTTCTCTGCCATAGAAGCTTGACCGTATGTTATCACAGAGATAGCCTGCAGAGAAAGATGACTGTAGCTCCAGCACAAAGTGATCAGGCATTAATTAATTCCACTCCCCTGCTTAATAATTATTCTGCTATTTGACCTGAACATACTATGTGATTTTTCCAATTAACAAATTTAGGGATTTTAAAACATTCACTTATGCCCAGTGGCAGGCACGTGCAGAACGGGGCTTCGGGTGGGCACCTGCCCATATTGCCCCAAGTGTCCAATGTCCCCCACTTTTTTGTTTTTTGGTAAAATACTGCATATTCTATACTCATCTATACGTGTATCATCACTTATACTTCCAAATAAGACATCACATGCATATACAAAGCATATTTTACCTTACTAAAACGTGTCTGCCTATAAAATTATTGTTATAAAAATAGTTACCACAAATTATGTTTTGTTGCAAAAAGTGATAATTGGACAAGTGCAATCTATGTCACTTGTGCAGCACTTGGGAATCACAGTCCTGTATTTCCTTAGTGACAGCGTTATGCCATGCTAAAGATCAATAATATTCAATAACCCTTGTCAAAAATATCAGATGTCGCCTGTCATGGTTTATAACTTAATCTGCTACAACCTCCAAAGTCACCCTGCTGGAAACAAATTATACACTGTGACAAGCAGTGTCCTAATACCTGTCACTTACAGGTAAAAGCCTAAGAGGATAGCGCTAAAGTAGCAAAATCAATACTATATTATCAGTTCAAGCATTGCTCTTTGAAATAACTTTCATTTGAAGTGATTGGAGCAGTGCCCGGGGGGGATTGAAACTGCCACATAATCACTTCTCGAGAGGCTATTTGTATTCAGAAAAAAATAAAACTAAACTGAGCTGCTTTTTAGCCGCGGTTGTAAATCACACTGATTTATGAGGTGACAGACAGCTGCTATGGGGGATGTCGCAAAATAAATTTTGCGGGGTCTTAAGAGGAGAACGAACACAAACCTACTGAAAAGACTGCGCGCATCCCGATTGCACATCGCTGAATTCCTACAGGAGATATCGATGTTGCTGACGTTGAATAGATCACGCCAAACGGAATGTTGTCGTAAATATCGTAATTGAAACCTACTAAAGCCTTACAGCCTTTGGCTAGCTTTTGTGAGATATAGTCTTACTGTATGGTGCATGAATTATGCATGAATAGTGAATTTAAGCATATGGTTCGTTCACTTCAATAGTTGAACTCAAATTATTTCACAACAAACAAATTATAAAAACACTGGATTAAAGTTGTTATTCAAAGTCAAGGACATGCACAAAGCCATTATCTTAATCTTCAATTTATTCTGCTTTGCTATTATCCTTATTGCTAATACATTTTAAACATTACTTAAGAAATCAATTATTTCTAATGGCTTATACAGCGATGCATTTCGTTCACCTTTTTAAAAAAAATACTATAGCTTTTGGGTCCAGAGAACTGCTGAAACTGATGCTTCTCTCGTGGTATGATCATACTTTACACTTTTTTTCCCCTTTCACAGCAAGTGATATTCACAGAAGCTATTAATATTATGTACCTCAAGTGCACAACCAAAACTTGAAACCTTTTAGTTTGAAAGCCTATCCCTTAGCCATTCCACTAATGACTGCTGTTTACAGATAGTATCCTGTATAAGCGAAAGCTCAACCTGTGTAAGCCAAACACACATTATTCATCTTCAGAGTAAAGACACGGCCCCAGGCATTGGCTGAAGTTTACCAAAACAGTGTCACACACAAGTGCGCTACATAAATTGATTTTTAAGACATTGCGTTTGTAATGAATACTTACACAACAGTAACATGCTATATAATAATAGTCGAAAAGTATAAATCAGATAATACTGTATACTGGGAATAAAACGGGCACTGAATTGTGATCCTATATTTAAAAATCATTCATTCAGACATAATGTGCACAATGAGTATGGAGGAAACATACTTTGAAAAGTGAACATTTATTGGCTTTTATAAAAAAGAAAATTAATAAATAATTCAGAGGGACAACTAAACGTGTATCCCTGTCTGATAAGGGGAGTCGTAGCTACTGTTGTTCATTTATATTAAGGCACAATGGATTATGATAGTTAATATGAATTATTATTGTTGAATTCTGTAGCAACTGGTGTGGCCTTAAAACAAAAAGTCTATATTTTCCCCTATATGTTTGCTTTTGAGCCAATGCATAAAATTCCATGGGCCAATGCATAAACCTAAATAAGAAAGCTAGAAATTTATAATAAACATCCATGTTAAAATTATTTATTAAATGTAAATATTAAGGTCCTACCGAGAAACAGGATGGTCTGCTTGCGGGATGCTTTAGCCTTTGAACTCTGGTGCTTGGGAAGGAAGTCCTCTTTCTTGCCCGATGGTCCCTTCGTTCCTCTCAACACACCGATCATGTTCTTGCACATGACCCCAACACTGACCAGGACCACGACGTACACGATGAACGCCCCGAAGATGCTGGACCTGTACATCACCCACCAGCCAGTGAGGTTAGTGCAGAACGTGAAGTTTTGGGGCTGCATGTGGTCCATGAGAGGGTCGTACTTGGGACCCTCTGTACCGGTGGCGAAGAGCAGAGGTAGGGCAACCGCGGCCGAGGTCATCCACACGAAAACGATGAGCTTCACCGTGCGGGAGCTCGACAGGGACTTGTACCTGAAGGGGTGGCAGATGGCGATGTAGCGTTCGAAGCTGAGCGTGGCCACGTTCAGGATGGTGGCGTAGCTGCACGCCTCGAACAGGAAGTTGTACACCTTGCAGACCACATTGCCGGAGGCGGACGAGAAGGGGAACCAGATGGTGCTGTAGAGCTCCACGGGGAGGCCGATCAGAAGCACGAGGAGGTCGGAGCACGCTAGGCTCACCATGTGGTCCGTCACGTTCTTCTGCAGGTAGCCTTTATTCTGGAGCACCTGCGTGACCCTGATGGTCACCCCGTTACCCACAATCCCCGTCACCAAGATAACGCTGTAGAGGACGGTCAGGAAGACCTTAACCGGCGTGGCCTGCTCCAGATCTCTCCAGTCCTCCTCTTTCATCTCTTCTGCAATCTCGTACTCCAGATCCATTGTTTAAAGATTAACTGCGTTTTATTTCATTCAAAACATTATCGATCCTCCCTTCGGTTCACAGCCGAGCTGAGTCGCACGAGTCGAGCGAACAGACGCCGTCCGTCTTGACCAAAGAGAACTTTGATTATTTTTCTTCCACACACTGGCTGCGTTTGGCTGTGGAACTCCTTTATTAACAAAAAAGTAAAAAGTTTATGTTCCTCTCTCTGCTGCCTCCTGGCCCCCCTCCACCAAACGACATGACCTCAGAGTGTAAACCCGTACCCGTGCCTAATAATCCATTTCCACTTCCAGTTTCTAAACACCACACGCTCTATGGTCTGTGGGCTGTGACATGTGTCACGGTAATGGCTGACAGGCAGCTAATAGCCGCCGTGATTCATTTCGTCGACAAGGGCAGGTCGGTTAAATATTGAATGAAGGTCCATACAAGGAGAGGCAGGCTGTGTTTGCTCCTGTTATCTTTACTCCAGTCAGAAACTCTGAGTTGGTTTAAGGGAATGCCCGTTGTAAAAACGGCTTGTAAGTGGGACACTCAGGTAAGAAAAAGTACAGAGATAACAACACAGGTATGTACTCCATGACTGGGACAGTGCTTTAAAATGAAAAAAAATAACACCTGAGATTCTGTAATATCACAATATATTTTAAGTTTCTTTAACGAAGAAATAAAATGAAGGCACATTCCGCTGACGTTAGTAGTCTATGTTTGGTGAGGTTTACAGATTGTGAGATTATTCTTTTACTGTTATCAATAATAAAAATTTATATTCTGCGTGTCTGAACCCATATATTTCCTAAAATTAACAATTATATCCGACTGATAAAATAAGAACCCTGAAACCATGAAACCACAAGCTCCATATGCCTGGAACTATGCTAATTAAAATGTGAATTAGCATAGTTCCAACTTTCATCTTTCATCTTACAAAAAAACAACAACCCCATTATTTCACACAGTTCCCTTATTTTCCTTTTTAAAATTATAAGAACTACACAACTTATAGATATCTGACCTATATTGTGTATATGTGTGCATAAATTGAAAGACTTCAAACTACAACTGTGCTGGCTACTTATCTATGGTGTCTTTATTATCAAGGAAATCCATGCATTTTTCAAATGGGCTTGTCTTAGTGGACATTAACCAGTAATACCTTATCAGTCACATTACTAATGCTCATAAGTGTCCATGTTGTCAGGGCTGAGAGGTGAGTAACCACTAGGTGGGTGTAATCATTTTAAACAAAGGAAGGAATTGTAACACCAGACCAACATCATCTCACAATTCAAATAGGAAACCACATAACAGCACTAACTCTATAAATGGACTTATAAAAACATTTTTGGGTATTGATATGCATTAATTGTCTGGATATTGGGGAGATGATGCACTACAAAAATGTAGCAATAGAAATAAAATAAAGAGAACATTTTTATTTGTTTCTTAACGTACATTCCCTTTTAAACATTTTTTTCCCCTCTCTTCAAATTTCGGAGGAAGCCTAATCAATGATCGTTCACTACAATGCTGTAGACTACTGACATGGCAAGTTCACTACCTTATTTAGTTAAATGATTAACTGAAGTGAGCTAACAGCACAAGAATCTCTTTTCTTTCTTGGCCGTGATTCTGTCATAGTCTAAGCGGATATGATGCTTTCTTTCACGTAGCAAAACAGTAGAAGTACAGAGTCCCACAAACTGGCACAATAACAATAGCCAGCCATTCAATACAATAGCCAGCCATTCAATAACAATAGCCCGCCATTCAATACAATAGCCAGCCATTCAATAACAATAGCCAGCCATTCAATAACAATAGCCTGCCATTCAATACAATAGCCAGCCATTCAATAACAATAGCCAGCCATTCAATACAATAGCCAGCCATTCAATACAATAGCCCGCCATTCAATACAATAGCCAGCCATTCAATAACAATAGCCCGCCATTCAATACAATAGCCAGCCATTCAATAACAATAGCCAGCCATTCAATACAATAGCCAGCCATTCGATACAATAGCCCGCCATTCAATACAATAGCCAGCCATTCAATAACAATAGCCCGCCATTCAATACAATAGCCAGCCATTCAATAACAATAGCCAGCCATTCAATAACAATAACCAGCCATTCAATACAATAGCCAGCCATTCAATAACAATAACCAGCCATTCAATACAATAGCCAGCCAAAAGCGGAACAATAGGCAATTATTCAAAATAATAGATCAATAACAAAACTGGTGGGACCACTGTTGCCGCTATATTGCCGTCTTCCATAAACATATCAAACATATCCCTTGTTATTTTGATTGAATGCAATTGTATTTTGCCATCTGACAATCGTCATCTACTGCAAAAACAAAAATTTAAGTACTTTGAGAGCATCGACAGATTCACTGCTTTGGGAGAATCGCTGGTTGTGCATTTTAGGCTTTTGGCAGAGTGACTGTGTGTGACTCTTTGAAGGGCAAAATAGCAGGTACACCTGGGTTTCGAAATCGCAACATTGTGATTAACAAGGTGTGTTTGCTACCGATTACGCCATACAGCTGTACAGGTATTAAAAGATTTTGAGTTTTACAAGAAGACACCTGCCATTTTAGTGGCCCTCTCTAGTCATAAATAATAATAATAATAATAATAATAATAATAATAGTAATAGCTTTGATTTAAGAGCACCTTTCAAGGTACCCAAGGTGCTTAGAAAAGTAAACTGGGAACTCAGGATCACTTGCATGCGCTACAAGCGTACATCTACAGGAAGTCTTTGCCTCATGGCCAAGCGGTGTCTTGAAATGAGACTCAGATTAATTCTACTCAACACTCACTCTTGTCATTTTTCTGAAATATATATATATATATATATATATATACACTACTCCACAAAAAGTTAGGGATATTCGGCTTTCGGGTGAAATTTCAGGATGAACCTAAAATGCACTATAACCTTTACAGGTTAAATTAATTTGACCTTCTCTAAACTTTTGAATGCACATGTCCAACTATTCAATGTTTCAGTACTTTTTGCACAACTTGCTGTTCTCTAACAAGGAGCTGAACGGCAAAATTCACAACAGGTGTTTGATCCATGAATCGACTAATAAATTTCCTGGTTCAATTAGAATTGGTATTTAAACAGTCCTCTTCATCATGCTGTTCACATTTTGACATCATGAGACCAAGACGACACCTAACAATTGATCAACAGTACCTCGCCATTGCGAGGCTTCAAACAGGATGTTCTCAGAGGGAAGTGGCCACTGAGCTTAGAGTGTCACAGAGTGTCATCAGCAGGTTGCAACAGAGATACAGAGAGACTGGAAGAGTCACAGAAAGGCATAGAAGTGGACGTCCTTTGGCCACATCCCACACTGATGACCGCTTCATTGTGAACAGTGCCCTGCGGAACCGGATGATGAATGCCACTCAACTCCAGGCACATTTAAGGGAGGTGAGAGGCACCCAAGTGTCACGTCAGACCATTTGAAACCGTTTACATCAGCGTGGTCTGCGTGCTAGACGACCTGCAAGGGTACCTGACCACACCACCAGGCACAGGCGTCATCATCTTGCATGGGCCAGGGAGCATTTACGCTGGACGAGGGACCAGTGGGCCTCAGTGCTGTTCTCTGATGAAAGTCGATTCACGTTGAGCAGAAATGATGGCCGCCAACGATGTTGGAGACGTCAAGGAGAGCGCTATGCATCAGCCACTGTTGTCACCAGACGACCCTTTGGTGGTGGCGGTGTTACAGTGTGGGCAGGTGTGTCTAGTCAATACAGAACTGCCCTACACTTTGTGAATGGTACAGTGACAAGCCCATACTACCTGAATAACATCATTAATCCAGTCATTGTGCCCCTGCATGAACAACACAGGCCTAATTTCATCTTCATGGACGACAATGCTCCAGCTCATCGAGGTCGCATCATTAGGGAAAGGCTGCTGGAGACTGGGGTACCTCAAATGGAGTGGCCTGCACTTTCTCCAGACCTGAATCCCATAGAAAACCTATGGGATCAGCTGACTCACCGTGTAGAGGCTCGTAACTCTGTACCCCAGAACCTCAATGACCTGAGGGCCGCCCTTCAAGAAGAGTGGGATGCCATGCCTCAGCAGACAATAAGTCGACTTGTGAACAGCATGAGACGTCGTTGTCAAGCTGTAATTGATGCTCAAGGGCACATGACAAGTTATTGAGACATTGACATTTTTGTTGTGGTATACCCACCACTGTTGTTGGCTTTTGTTTCAATAAATTGTTTGAGATGAGGAAATCACCATTGCATGCTTCTACTTAAATGCCCTACTTTCATGATACGTATAATATCACTGTAGCGTGAACTTACATTTTCCATAAATTTCACCCGAAAGCCAAATATCCCTAACTTTTTGTGAGTAGTGTATATATATATATATATATATATATATATATATATATATATATATATATATATATACTTGCTTCTTAAATTGCCCTAGACATATAGTCCCCTCAGCTACAGTATGAGGACATACAAACTGGCACAATGACAATAGCCGGTAGCCATCAGCTAATCAATGATCACTATGATGCTGCCCTTACATGGCAAGTTTGCTACCCCGTTAAATTATTAACTTAAGTGAGCTAAGAGCACCGGAATCTCCTTCTTATCTTTGAGTTTGTCTTCATCTAAGTGGGTATGAGGCTATCAAGTAAATTCTATCAAACCTGACAAGAACTCCAAAACTCAGCACACTCTTGATGAACAAGCTTCCACAAGAACACACCACTGGATTTTAATACAACAAATCTAATCAGTCAGTTAAAAGTAAGACAGTGTAGCACAGTACCACAAGTTTCTGAAAATCACAGCGGCTAATAACGAAAGTTCAAGCTACCAGCTTGACTCAGTCTTCGCTAACCATGCAGATGCATGCTTAACAAATGTTAGCCTTTTCCAAACTAAGAAAAGACTGTCATTTGATGAAACATATCAGCCATTAGGACAAAGATACACCCTTGTCTGTAATGGATAAACATGTGAAGGCAATGCTTCAAACCTTAAGATATTGCAGCTGTGAAGGCCATTCAAGATGGAAATACTAGTCCTCTGACTTCCGATGACATATTGCTGTAAGAGGAACTGACCAGTGTACAAACTAAACACACCAAAGACAGAATTAACCACAGAAATTGTGAAAACATCCGTGTTCATCAATTTTGATGGAAATATACAAATTGCTTTCACCACATTTAATCAACAAAATCCAAGCTTTCGTGTGAGTTATCTGGGCCACGTCTCACAGTAAAACTTGAAACACAGCTGACCGGGATTAAAATGGTCAGGAAGCAGTCCAGAATGTTCTGTCATACCGGCTTTCCCCCTGTGATACAAAAGGATGGATGTGAGCCTGTCACACCGCAATCCCACAAAAATGAAACATCTGTCCTTACCCAGAGGGACAGGGCTGGGCTGAAAGGTTACAGTTGGTCTAAATGTGTCCATCCTGAAGGAATTTGGTTCAGTCCCATTAGGATGCTGTAAGTCATTCTGAAAAGACAAAAATTGTGTCTTTATGTGTTGGCACCTGAGTACTTTTTTCATGCACTTTTAGTAAATAGGCAATTTCTTAAATATTATTTTATGGCAAAGGCGGAGTTTTTTTTACAGAGTATGTCTTCAATCCACACTTCGTTCATCGTACTTGGGACAAATTCCATGCTGTGGTTCATATGAGTGCTGGGTATAGCTTCAGTATGCTGAATGACTGGATTAGCACTAGCTGTTAAAGGGCAGCCAATTTCAATTTACTGAGTAAGCGCAACAAAGCGTGCCTGTACTTAACAAGAATAAAAATGTGATGCATTTTAACATATCGTAAGACAAGGTGTGGTAATTTAGAGCTGAAAATGTTGCACTTACGGCAAAACACATGGGCCACATTCTGGTCAGGTCAAAGGCCTTGGATGTGCTGTAATGTGATATATTGGCCGATGAGAAGTAATACTAATACATATAGGGGAATACTAATATGGAGACAATACTGTGTGATAATGCTTGAAATTAAACATGTTCCAGCCTCCCAGGCACTGTCTTAGCAAGGGCTGTTAAACTCACTCGGGTCCAAAAGGCTTAAGGTATTATTTATGTTTCATTATTTTTATCATACCCAGTGTTTCATGGGTCTCCATATCCTATAAGCCTCTTTGATATTATTCAGACCCCTGGCAACTCATAGTCTAAATATAGCTCATGAGGCAATCACATGATTATCATGCTAGCAATACTCTTCAGAATAATTAAATGGGCTACATCAAGCAGTGCTAACAGCTAGCGCTAAGCAAGTAATTCAAGATGCTGAGCCTATGCCCTGCCCTCATTGCGGACCACAGCATGGCATCTGTCCTGAGCCATTTCAGGCTTTGTGGTGTGCACCTCATGAGGGCTTCCTGTGCTGGTCATTGCAGTTCCAGGATTACAATGTGCAGCTCAAGGACAGTGCCGGGAACCTCAGGCCTGCAAGTTACACAGAGCACGTAAGGCCTAGATTTTGGATTCCCACGCATATGCCTAATCAGAATTTAGTGTTTAAAAAAAAATATATATTTTCAGACAGAAACCCTTGAAATTGAATAGTTTTCATTAAGACTGGGAAAAACACAGTGTAATTTATTATCATTGCGATGGAATATTGAACACATCCTTATTTATGTTATGTATTTATATTTCTATTCTAAGTGGAACAAACCTGTTCTTGAAGTTCAACATTGGATGGCGATAGATTGAACACATTTCAGAGGAAAAAAAAAACAAGATTGTATTCGACAACTCAATTAATTATTCATTAAAATTAAAATTTATTTTATTTCAATTCCACTCAATTCAATTTCTTATCCACTCATTAAATGGTGTGTAGTTCCCCTCATCAGCTTTTAAGGCCTGACCCACACATTCTGGGCCCTATCTTACACCCGGCGCTAAGCAGCGCTAACCCAAACGCAAGTGTCTTTCCTATCTTACACCCAGCGCAGGGTTCATTATAGCACCTATGCAGCACATTACACAATTAATTCACAATTAATTTTAATGCCATTCTCTGAATGTGCACTTTATCTTCATGCAGGAGCAGGTCTGTTTCCCCTGCTGTAAATCACACTTTTCACGGTCTTCCTGGGATAGTGGACTTCATTATTTTAAAGCATTATGCTACCAGTAAAACAGGTTGGTCACATTTCCATAAGCAGGACATTATAAAACAAGGGAAAATATGTGTGAACCTATGGGTTCCCAACCTGACAGCTTTAATGTATTTACTACTGTCATCATTAAGGCAAAATAACAGTATTTATGTTATTAATCAATATTATAATGCACATAATGAACTTCGGATGAACCTTGAACTTCGAGAACTCCATGAGAACAGCCTCATTGAATTGATGTTTGACAATGCTTCATTGTATAATCAAACAAAATTTTTTAAACAAGCAGGCTAATTTGGCGTTTTCTAAGGTGAGACGGAAGCCATTTTGGTAGCTTATTCTCAGCTGTTACAGGTGCTTTTAACAAAATTTAACCGCATAGGCTATATGTTATGCCCAAGACACACCTATAATTAATGAAGAGACTAAGTTCAGCCCATTTGCACGTTGTGCCACACCGTTTAACTAGCAAAAGTGTACTTGGACCCACCCTAAATGCACTTAACACCATGCGTTTAGACCAAGCACTAAGATCGCCAAGATAGACCCCTCTGTATTTCACTGATTGTTCTCCATAAAGAAACATATATATTACAAACACAAAGGTTTTAGTATAATTATTATTATCATCCAATTCGGATCCATTTACCATTTGCAACCATCTATGGGAACATTTTATCGGATAAGTAATGTAATGCATACTTTCCAGCAAAATTCTCTCTGTATTGAGCTTTGCTAAGTGAAGAACTTATATATAAGATTATAACAGAATTCACATTTGGTGTTTTACTCATTTTGCATCATTGGTTTGCATTCCTCAACTCTGGGCCATTTATTTCAGCCTAAATTAAGCTAACGTTGCTGTGGAATTTGGCAGCTAGGATAAGAGTTAAGTGCCCTGCAGAAGCTCTCCTCATCTGTGCGACATTTGTGTTTGCACATTCGCTTGAAGGACAAACTGTACACAATATGTTAATCCATGACGCTCCCTGATTGCCAATTTGATGACTGAAAGCAGGAAACTGAACCAGATGCTTCTCAGGGGTAAGGGAGGTAGTACAACGTGATATTAAATTTAGAGGCCTTATATTACTATGGTAGGACCACCTTTCCAAACTCCAGATATTACAGATTCAGCCAAGTTGCTTCAAACGGTACATTTGTGAACAATAAATATGATCCAATCTAAGGCATTAAAAATAACACTAATTTGCCTCCCTGCATTACTGGGATGAATGCAGGTCACAGCCATGCAACTGAACGGGCCAGAGGCAACCCGAAAATTGCATATAAATAAGCTGTGACAAGAACATCACGTATTTTCTAAGGAGACTGTCTGGGTCCAATTTTGGCACTAATGGTTTTAAATTGTCACTGTACAAATCGCTGTGAACCTGTGAACTTTATTATAAGCTGGATATTGCACCTGAAGACATTTATAGCAATGGTGCAGATATGTAGGCTTCACATCACAGCCACCTATGAGAAGGCAATTCATCTATGAAAAATCACAATCTGTCTTCTAGTGCAAAACGTAAAACAGATAAGCAAATTATAAATTTAACCCGACTCTGACAGAAGACATACAGGTTGTGTTTACATTAGAAAGTGAAACTGCTCATTGCGTCATATTTAGCCTCCCCTATGTAGAAAGAGGACGTTTCCCATGCATGTGATTTTAGCTATCATTTCAAACCTTTATCACCCTTTAAATAGCAGTAGATGCTGTCAAGCTCATTTGTATGAAAATTGTGGTTGATCAGGTAGACACAAATAACTTATATACTCATCCAAAGCACACATGTTGGAATGTATTTACAATATCTACTTTTAGTATAAGTAGTCTACTAATAGTAATTATTTGCAGATAAAACTATTTTGGAGAATGCTCAGTTCATTAATCAATGACTGATTTATTTAACAGTCAATTTCTTCCTTGAGTCTTACTCTCCCATTGGATTTATTCAAAATGTAGCCTACGCTCAACAAACGCACATTTGAATCAGACAAATAAATGACCCTTCTTTCAACTCAAAGGCGATGGCGCCCCCTATAGTCGAACAACTGAGCTACTCCCCCTTGGCACCCTGTTCGACAATAGCCTAAACAAATACCGCCCAACCTGGGACCAAGCACTAGTTTGGATTTTTATACAGTCTATGGTTTGGACACCTGCGCAAGAGTGGGCTATAGCCTAGGCTACTGCCTGATTTAGCACATCGGCGCTGTAAGAGCAGCCACTGCGAATATGCACACCTGTTAATATTAATTTAGAGCTAGATGCTCGCTACCGTTGGTTTCCCTTGTAATCTCATTCAAATATAGAAGAAGGGAAAAAAATACACAGTGGGTCTTGCTGCTTAGCGACACACGTAAAAAAAAAAAATCAATACAGCAAGACGTTCAGAAACTGCATGCATGGGTCTCACACACAGAACTCTCATATCCTGCACGACGAGCCCTTCCTCATCCGAAAAAAATATATGAAAATTGGTGATTGGCAGTACTTTGGCCCCGCCCTGAAGGCGGCCATCTTGCCTCTCCTGTCTGCTGAGACCCGAGTGCGGAAGTAGAAACTTCACTGTGTGCGGGTTCAGGGTTCCGCCTCTGAATGGTGAGATAGCAACTCTGCCCGATACAGGTTACTTCCCATCAAAGATCACACCCGTAAACTCTACCTTCTGCATCGCAAGAGATGGCTGGGCGATTACCGGCTTGTGTAGTGGACTGCGGCACAGGGTAAGTGCTTTAAACCGCACAGGCTGTATTCCACGCAGAGCAGAACATTTGGGTGTGCTGATGGAAGACACTGCCTTTCTCAGTCGGCATCTGGGGTGTAGCTGTGTTAGCGAGCTAGCTTGCAAAAGCTTTCTGTACAGAGCCATTTTTCATTCATTTGTGGTTCTTGTTTCCGAGAGGACAGTTTTATGCAAATATCGCGATTTTGTGTTTTAATTGAATTGTACGTTAATTTGAATGGTCATTCTCGATAGCTAACTAGTAACTAGCTTTAAGCGGTACGTTAGCAGTGAAGCTACTAGCTATTGCTTCCATCATCAGAAAATCATCTTCCTCTGACAGGAGTGTCCAGTCAAATTGGCTCATCTGCCACAAGTCATTTGGCACGCCGAGGTCATTTGCTGTACGGGGGGCATTTGGCCAGTGTTGGGTTTGGCATTTTGAAGCTGGATTTGAGGAAGTAGGCCCGTTTGCCTTTATCTAATGGATATTTGCATTAACTAGCCTTCAAGACCAGTCCGGTGCGCACATGCGCAATACGACTTCCTAGGTTTGTGAAATTCTCTTCCTGATTTACCCATTTTATTCCATATATGGTCTGCTTCGGCATCCGAATTTTTTTAAGTTAACATTAAGCCTAGCAGTATATTTTGTAGGTAATGGTTGGCTTTCTTTGGATGAGTTGGTACTCTGAATGTGAAAACCGAACATACGCAGACACTATGATGTTAGCTTGCTGTAAGCTACTGTAGTGTGCTAACAAACAAAAGTGAAGAAAGGAATCTTTGCTTTGTTTGTGTAAGATAGCAAGCTTGGCTCGGTCACACTTATTGGTTGAGTTGCGCATGTGCAGTTTTTTGTGGTACCCCTAAGACCAGCTATTTTCTCTTCTTTTTTTCCTCACATATTTTAAAATAACAGTTCATGTCGATATTTTTGTTAAATGACCAGCCTTAGCTGGCAAGCAAGTTGACAAGAGCTGGCTTATGTGTCTAATCTGACAAGTTGACTGAAAATATTGAATGAACTTGGGAAATATTGATCCTTATGCATCGCGTAAATCAATTTAGATTATTTCTTAAATTGGTTTATTGTGGAGTGGAATTTGACTGCTTTTAAAACGAATGTTACCATTCTAGCAGCTAGTTTGTACCACGTTAAGTAGGCTAACCCTTTGCACAGATTGCACTCAGAAACAATTTGAATCACACAGTCTATGCTGGCGTGGTTTACCAAGCTAACTAAAGTATTTGTCAATTGATTAATGTCTGTAATTTGTTGTCGGTATTACATTCTATTACATAAACCAACATGAAAGGGCTTTTTCTCTGTGGATATGTCTAAGGTCAGGTGGAAAGGTAGTGAGCGCCTCTAAAGACCAACTGCAATTTTTTTTAAGGAACAGGATCTTGCTCAGACACGACTGGCTGCTGCATACTTTTAATTTTTTCCTTAAGGATTTAAAAAAAAAATCTCCATCTGTGATGTCTCCACGACAGGGAACAGCCTTTGTTAAATTTAACAGCATTTTTTGATTTAGTAAGAGAACCCTTTTTTGAAAAGGAGTTTGAAAACAGAACCATTTCCTGCAGCAGCACAAGCTCTGACTAACACATAGTCCTAAGTTGTACTAATCAATTTGGAAATGCGTCCATCTATGTACCCATGCAGGGGGCATCGTTTGGGTATAACAGTTGCCATACCTTTTCTTCATGGTTAATGTTGGAATCTTATTTTTGCACACTTTACATGCTGATTTGAGTCATTTGCTGTGTTAATGGGACTTTTGCAGGTTGACTTCTCTGTTTTGTCATAATCACCATTGCTGAAGTAACCATGCATTTCATCAATAGCATATAGACCACCACCAGAACGTACATGTTCAACTGTCTTTTAGCAGCTAAGTATTATGTGACGTCACTTTGCCACTTTAGGTTTCACTGAAATGACGCCATTGAACCCTTGAGACTTAAAAGTGTATTTTAACCTTCAGCATTTAAAAAAAAAACGCTGTAGATTAACCTCACCTTTGCTTATTTATACAATTCTACTGTTCAGGAATGGGCAGTTGTTGAACCTGTGCTTTGTTCAACAACTGCCCATTAAAATCTTCAATATCTTTTAAAATTATTACTATTACTGTTGTTATTGTTGTAGTATGCTTGTGTTTCTGCATATTTAAATTTTTATCATCCTAACATAAGCAGAATATTTGACCCTGGCAAACCGCTAACTTAGTACTTCTTGCTTGTTGTGTAGACCAGGGTCTTTTGCCCGGATACAACATAGGCTACTTGTTGCAACAGATCCACTGTTTTAGGGGGCTATTCCAGGAAAGTTAGTAATTTACTTTGGAATGTAGCTCTGTCCCTCCCATACCAGCCGAGACAATCTCTAGTATTAATACAGTCATAAAGGTTAACAGTGGTGTCAGTGCTTGCTGTGCACCTTGGAATATAAAGCAATAATAACACAGAGATGTGATGTTAGGACAAAGTTTGCTGTCTTTCCTGCAAATTCATATTTATGAGCTAGTGCTCTTGTACTTGAGTTCGCTCTACACTGTAAAAATTATTACTTGTGAACTGGTTATCATTTTTTCTTTGTTAATATTCAGTATTATTCTCCAAACTTGGAGAAGCTGGAAAACTTTAAACACTGGAAACCTACCCTATGTTATTTTCCCAGATTAAAGGCCTTTTCAGGGCATGAAGATTTTCACCCACTGGCCAGAGTGACTTGTGGATTCTCAAAATCAACAGCCATTTTCAACAGTTTACCAGCCACATTACCTTTTACAATATAACACAACCAACATAACACCAGCGTTTGGCTGCTGGTTGGCGGGTGTTAATTTTACACCCTGCCTTTTTATCAACTGCAGTGGTATGGGTTATGGATGCAATTCTATTTTTGTAATTTGTGCAAACTAATTAATAAAGTTTTTACTTAAGAGTAAAACCATGCATTTCCCTGTTTAAAAAGTCTTAAACTTGGTATAATCGGCTCCCACATTTCTGTTATTGTTCTTTAGCGCTAGGCTGCCTCTAATGTGACTGCAATCCTTACACCTTTTTACACCTTATTACAATTTACGACATTGGTATTTGCTTATGTGTATGTCAACACATAAATGTTCTTTTCTTTACAGGTACACAAAACTTGGCTATGCTGGAAACACAGAGCCGCAGTTTATTGTTCCGTCATGTAAGTATTTCTTTACAATTAGGGCATTGGCCTTCAAATTATGTATGTGTATAGACATGCTTTCACATAGTTTACCGGAGTGTGAAAAATGGAACCTCAGGCCACATACTTTCCTCTTTTTTAAAGATGATTGTTATGCCTACTTTTTATATTCAGCTTCTTCTTATTGTTATTATTATTATTATTATTATTATTATTATTGTTGTTGCTGTTCAGACATTATTAGAATTATTATATCTAGTCTGCCTCTAACAAGCTTTCCAGTGTACAGAATGTGTGGTCCACTGGGGTGGAAAACCTGGATGAATACCAAATGCAAACAAGAGTTGTGTTATGGAGGGCTTATACATATGGATCAGACGTTGATTTGCGAGGGAAATGATCCAACCCTGGGTAGCAACTCGGAGAAGGCACGGAGGAAAATGGATTGCCGCCGTTCCGGGCTACGGGGAGTCTTCAGATGTTCCGGTTGTTGGGAATAGAAGGGACCCTCTTTTCCATATCTCTTACTCTGCAGGTGTTTGAGTGCACTTTTGTCCAAAGTTTACTAGAGAAGGGCTTTCTTGAACTCTCAAGAAATGGATTTATATGTGAAGAGAAAAGGGGAACAAGTTGCACACATATTGTCTCCCGTTGAGTGCCGAGATTTGTCAGCACTTGACCCAGGCGGAATAACCTCATATCTTCCTGCATTATCCAAAGGTATTGCCATCAAAGAGTCGGCCAAAGTTGGGGACCAGGCCCAGCGGAGGATGATGAAGGGGGTGGACGATCTAGACTTCTTCATCGGCGACGAAGCCATAGACAAACCCACATATGCAACAAAGGTAGCGACTCTTTATGGTTTAATGAAGACGGGCCTCTTACTCCTGCACATAAAGGTTGAGATCTGTCGGGGCCCCATTAACATAGGAGCTCTCCGTTAGTCAATTGATTTGCACCCATAATCATACCCTTCAAGTGTCTGAACTAAAAAAGTACATTAAACCTGCTCATTTGAGGCCCATGCACAAGGAAGTTAGAACGTGAAATCAAGCCCTTTGATCAAACTAGTCTAATATGCTGGTTGGGGCATACGAATCGAGTGATTTGAAGTCATGTAAAGTGGATGACGTGTCACAAGAGGAAAGCCCTAATTTCTTTCCACACTTTTTATTTGCTTTAACTACATTGTGACGCCAGATATTTAATTTCTGTAATACACACACACACATTAAACAGACCCTTGATTTCTAACTCCTTGCTGCAGGGATGAAGTCGGTTATTTTTAGGTAGCCTAATTATTTTAAATAACAAGGCTGAAGGTGACTGAGTGATTGTGATACTCACTAGGGACAGATTCCTGGCAGCTTCCTGTATATCACAGGAAGCTCGTATTAAATTTCTGTAGATTTGAGCCAGCCTGTCTCGGCTTCCTGTAGATCTGAAGCGGCCTCTAGCAACTTCCTGTATCATCTATTTTCAATAGCAGCGGGTGCCAATGCCCCCCTCAAAAGATAGAAAATCGGCATACTGTCCCCATTGTGTAATGAAAACCAGTAGAGTGAGAGCCTGGTACTGTTCCAGGATCTGTGTGTACACACAGAATCAATCCACACTGATTTGCAATGCTCATATTATTCAATTCGTAAATGCCCCTACCCAATTAATTTAATCTGAGCACCTCCAAATTATGAATCTTTAATGCGAATGTATAATTATATTTGAGTGCTTCATTATTTGAAATAACGTGATGAATTCATGAACAACCCAGGGAGATGGCATTAACTTCTCTTCATTATTAAAAAGACCGGTGCATGCAAATGAGTCGCATTTTTGACATGTTTGATATTGTAAAGTGGAATTACCCTTTAATGCACACTTCCTAAGTGGCCATTATGTCATCATGCATTCATTGACTCTTAGTATTCCCAGAAGAATGCAAATGATCGTCATGAAATTAACTGTTAAGAGGTGATCCCCATGAAATGAGTTGATGAAAGAGGTTCAGCGACCCCTGTTCTGATATGTGTATTATTATCAGCACTGACTAATGAGGAAGTAGTTGTGAGTTTGAATCCCAGGTTGGAAAGGGACATTCGTTAAAAGATAACCAGCCCCGATTCGACCCGTGTACAACCTGTATTCAATGTCTGTGAGTAAATAAAGGGCAGTTCAAGGTGTTGTTGTCTGCTAAGAAAATTGGTTATGCAGTAATATGACATGGTTGGTTTGTGTTATCAGTGGCCGATCCGTCACGGAATCGTCGAGGACTGGGACTTGATGGAGAGGTTCATGGAACAGGTCATCTTCAAGTATCTGCGAGCGGAACCAGAAGACCACTATTTTCTGTTGGTAAGGTGCTGCGAAATGTGCTTTGCCTTTGTAACTTGTAAAACAAGAATGCGTACTGTTGCTTCATTGGGTGTCTTTTCACTATGGGAAATTAAATTTCTTTCCTGTATTTCTCAAATGCAGTATTTGAATAAAAGCATGCGTTATTACAGCCAATAGTTTATTATTTTTATTGTTAATAATAATAATAATAATAAATTATTATTATTATTATTATTATTATTAACAATAATGAAGTTAATTATTATTAACAATAATTAAATTAATGACCTATAGAGTATTCTGGGGGCAATTGCAACACCATAAAATTGCAACAATCTGAAACAAGCTAGAGCTGAGATTCTATCCAGCAAGCTAGCTAGTTTCATGTGTTCAGGGTTGGGGGCAATTGTAACAAAAAGTTGTGTTACAATTGACCGCTGTTACAGTTGCCCCCAGAATGCTCTACAGCGTTTTTTGAGTTGGACTCATGGTCTAATTTTTGTTCTTTTTCTCACAGACAGAGCCCCCATTAAACACGCCTGAGAACCGCGAGTACACGGCGGAGATCATGTTCGAGTCCTTCAACGTCCCGGGACTGTACATCGCCGTGCAGGTAACGCTGCTGCGGACATAGAGCCGCCCTACAGCCCTACTGGCCAATCCCCTAAGAGACGTCAAGGAGAATGTGAATTTCTCCACAGCCTGAATAACCTGTCTGCATTCCATCACGCCTTCCAAAGGCGATCTCCTGAAACTCATCTGATCAATACTTATGATCGGGAAGCCACTGTGCTCTTATGTCCATCTTATTATGTTTATAGCCCATCGCCGGTGGACTTTTTTTAGCATATTAGCAGATGCAAGTTAGCTTATCGCTACTTATGATCATTATGTGTGATGGTTGTATGTGCTGGTTCCTCCCCCAAACAATGTGTCGACCTGCGTCGTCGTGGCTACGCGGCCGATCGACATTGAGTCGTGACGCGACCACTTGTCTCCCTATGACGGATCAGTGTTTTGTACTCATCCCCAATGTAACTAATCGACGGCATATCGACCTCTGCGACCGACGTCGATCGGAAGTCTGAACAACGTCAAAATGTTTGGCGGGTAAAATCTCTCTCACGTCGCTGACATTATTGACCGTTCCCCAGGCAGTCCTCGCGCTGGCCGCCTCCTGGACGTCTCGACAGGTGGGAGAGAGGACGCTGACCGGCACGGTGATCGACAGCGGAGACGGAGTCACTCACGTCATCCCGGTGGTGAGCGCCATCGACGAACGCGGGTTCACCCCTGCCCTGCCCCGCCCCACGACTTAACCTTCATAAGGGCGGCTCATGAACCCAGTTTGTGCCTGAGTGACGTAGCTACGTAGCCTTAGCTGAACAGACCCCGCACCGCCATAGCAACACTGAGCGACGTAGCTACGTAGCCTTAGCTGAACAGACCCCGCACCTCCATAGCAACACTGAGCGACGTAGCTACGTAGCCTTAGGTGAACAGACCCCGCACCTCCATAGCAACACTGAGCGACGTAGCTACGTAGCCTTAGCTGAACAGACCCCGCACCGCCATAGCAACACTGAGCGACGTAGCTACGTAGCCTTAGCTGAACAGACCCCGCACCTCCATAGCAACACTGAGCGACGTAGCTACGTAGCCTTAGCTGAACAGACCCCGCACCTCCATAGCAACACTGAGCGACGTAGCTACGTAGCCTTAGCTGAACAGACCCCGCACCTCCATAGCAACACTGAGCGACGTAGCTACGTAGCCTTAGCTGAACAGACCCCGCACCTCCATAGCAACACTGAGCGACGTAGCTACGTAGCCTTAGCTGAACAGACCCCACACCTCCATAGCAACACTGTGAGCTGCTTTGACCTTTTCACCTCTGTGAGTAAGCCGAGAGACTCCTCCGCTGTGCGCTGAGCGCTCTCTTTGTCTTCTCGACACTGTTCATTCAGACCAGAGCCTACGCTTACAAATGCCACAAAGTGCTGAATGCCAGATCCAACCTTCCTCTAATTCAGTAACTGAAATGTTCTGCAACCACACTTACACAGTTCTCCAAAACCCAGAACATAATCTCCCTTCCCGTTATTTTAAAGTCTGTACAATGTTCAGTTGTTCCTTCTTGCTGTGGGCCATTACTCCATAGCAGAAGTGCACCAGTAACTTAATTTCTTCCTCATAATGGAAGTGGTAAAAATTGGGGCGATTAGATCGTGAGAATAATGTTGTGTGGGAAGTGAGGTGTTTTTTTTTTTTTTTGCGGGTGGTTAAGCACCTCTGTGCTTCCAGGTCCTCGTTTTCTGGTTGTCACCTTGTCTAGTTCCTCAGTGATCACCTGAATATACACTATATGGCCAACAGTATCCGGGCACCCCTTAGTCTGAGGCTGTTTTTAACGGTTCGGGCTAGGCCCCTTAGTTCTAGTGAATCTTAATTCTGCAGCATGCAATGACATTCTAGATGATTCTGTGCTTCCAAATTTGTGGCAACAGTTTGGGGAAGGCCCCCTAATGGAAATGTAATGTACTGCAGTATATTTTAAATATATTGTGACGATAATTTTGATATATTTACAATATATTGCAGTATATTATTTTTCCATAAGGGGGCCCTTTCCTGTTTCAGCATGACAATGCGCCCGTGCACAAAGTGCAGTCCGTACAGAAATGGTTTGTCGAGATCGGTGTGGAAGAACTTGACTGGCCTGCACAGAGCCCTGACCTCAACCCCATCGAACACCTTTGGGATCAATTGGAAAGCCGACTGTGAGCCAGGCCTAATAGCCCCACGTTAGTGCCCGACCTCACTAATGCTCTTCTGACTGAATGGACGCTAATCCACGCAGCAATGTTCCAACATCTAGTGGAAAGCCTTCCCAGGAGACTGGAGGCTGTTATAGCAGCAAAGGGGGCACAGCTCCATATTAATGCCCATGATTTGCCCATGGTGAATGAGGTATTGGGTGAGCAGGTGTCCATATACTTTTGGCCATGTAGTGTAGTTGCGTATTTCATTACGATAGCTCGGTGTGCTTCTGCGCTAGATATGATGCTTTATGCTAATTGTTTCGGAATACCGCATTAAGACAGCTGTGGCACAGACGAATCTCCATAACCGTTCGCCTTGAGCAGAACGGCCCACGCCATGTCCCCTTAATTCAGACGACACGTTTTGAGGCAGGTGGTGCCGGTGTACTTGGCGTGTGTTCTCTTAAATAACACGGTGCCTTTGAATCACACCGCACACGGTTATGAAAAAATGTCTCCAAAGCATGGTTGCCATGGCAAATATTAACATGATCCCGACTATCCTGCGCTAAAATCGAGCGCCATAAAGTGCTCAAAAGCGAGAGGTTAATTCAGTGATACATTTGATATTAAATTGAATCATGTCCATCAACGGATGGTAATAAAATGTAGAAAGCGTTTCTCTTGTCTTTTGATTTAATCATGCTTTAATTGACATGCACTTTGACTGGTTCTGAAGCAGTTGTGATTGGTTCCCTGCAGGCCGAGGGGTATGTGATTGGCAGCTGTATAAAACACATTCCCATCGCGGGACGGGACATCACGTACTTCACACAGCAGCTCTTGAGGGAGAGAGAGGTGGGGATCCCTCCAGAACAGTCCCTGGAGACGGCCAAAGCAGTCAAGGTACTCCACACCACAATCATTGAAACCCTACTCCACACCACAATCATTGAAATCCTACTCCACACCACAGTCATTGAAATTCTACTCCACGCCACCCTCATTGAAATCCTACTCCACACCACAATCATTGAAATTCTACTCCACGCCACACTCATTGAAAACCTACTCCACACCACAATCATTGAAACCCTACTCCACACCACAATCATTGAAACCCTACTCCACACCACTCTGTCCTGTTACATTCCAGCACGCACGCACACATGCACGGTAGCTAGTGCATAAAGGCCAGATTCATTTTCAAGTCTGTGTCTACTGTCGTTTTTATAAAGGAGCTTCCTGGAAATGGAACAGGTCCTCTGAATTTATTTTTACAACTGGTTGGTTCTTAATTTGTCCAGCAGGTGTCACTGTTGCTCCACTATTCCACTTGTGATCTGTACAGATTCTTTTTTTTTATCATATAATGGACAAATGTATTTATTTACGTTTTAGATGTTATACAGCGATTTCATTGCACACTTGTTGGAAAGAAAACTCTATAGGATGAAAAGTAATAACAAATGTATCTCTTGTTTAGAAACCCTGTACATGTACAAACTGTTTAAGACTAACAGCAGTGTAATTTTCTGCAGATATTAATCAAGAATCAAAATAAGATGGGTAGGGGGATAAGGCTTTATTTATGGGCGAGGAACGAACCAGAATGGATCAATAATTAGTTTAAACGTTCATTTTTAATTTCAGGAACGGTACAGCTACGTTTGCCCGGATCTAGTTAAAGAGTTCAGCAAGTACGACACGGATGGGTCCAAGTGGATCAAGCAGTACACCGGCATCAACTCCATCAGCAAGAAGGAGTTCACTATCGACGTGGGCTACGAGCGCTTCCTGGGGCCCGAGATCTTCTTCCACCCTGAGGTAAACGAGGCTTAAAAAATTACATTATTATTGCCACCATCAGTTAAGTATTTGAGTGAATGTATCGTGGCTTATATTGCACAATATTACTATAATGTTATTACTTATTTTATTTTTGTTGTGTTTTCCTGCATTTGCGTAAAGCAACTTAAAGGTGGAGGCAATTCCAATTGACAGACATAACGTTATTATAACTATATAGTTTTTTAAACATGCAATCCTGATTACTTTTCATACTGAGGGGGTAGGTCTGATGCATTTATGCACTTCTGTAAGCCATTGTATATAACTGAACTGGTAGAATGATTCCGGCTAAGAAAATGTAATGCCTTATACAATATAATGGTTTCACACTTCAGGAGGAGATTCAGCTAAGGGCCATTATCTCATATTCCTTGTGAAGAACCGGTGTCCCTGTTTTACATTATAGCACAAATGCCAACCAAGTTTATACATTCATGGCGTGGAGGAAAAACGTATGATCTTATGAAGGGAAAATGTAACGCGTTTGTATGTATGACATTTCTCAACTTTCTAACTTTGTTATAAAGCGGAGAAATCTAGAGAGCTACCCAGTCTCTGTACAGCTTTGTTTGTGAGTTTGGCTAGAAAAAATGGCAAATAATAAAATGACTATGATTGGGTTACTTTTTGAGCATGATATTTTGACTTAATGAACTGGACCTGGCACGTAGTGTACGTGCTGTAGCATTGTATCAGCCATGATCTTGGTGTTGGATCAATACTGATAAGTTTGCTATAAGCTATTATCAGCCAATACCAACACAACAATCCTGATCGTATGCATTTGTACTAGTTACAGGAGGCGACGTGTTTGAAATAAAATGTAACCTTATCTTGTGCTTCTCTCAGTTTGCCAACCCAGACTTCACCCAGCCTATTTCAGAAGTGGTGGATGAGGTGATTCAGAACTGCCCCATCGACGTGCGACGTCCCCTCTACAAGGTAAATTCAGCATTTCCACACCTGAGAGTGCTTCCGTTTAGACACTTCTGAGATATTGAGCTTTGAAGTTCTCCTCAGTTCATTGGTTTCAGCAATTAGGACGTCCTAAAAACTGCAATTACACCCAGATTTTAGCCTCTTTTTTTTTTTTAACAGCACACGCATGTCATGAATGACAAATACAGCGTTTATTTGTACATAACTCATTTTCGACAAAACTGTCACTTGGAACCCTGTAGTTCTCGCGTTACGGTTCGTGTGCGCACGCACAACTCCCAGACTCCTGTCGTACCATGAAACATCACTTGCTTGCGCACAGCGTACATGTGAACCGCTGGCTTTCCCTGTGTCCCACAGAACATCGTCCTCTCAGGCGGCTCCACCATGTTTAGGGACTTTGGCCGCCGTTTACAGCGGGACATCAAACGGACGGTAGACGCCCGGCTGAAGATGAGCGAGGAGCTCAGCGGAGGAAAGTTAAAGGTGAGGCGCTTACGCTCCCCGTCCCAGGCTGGCATAGGACCCCGCAGGTGTACCGTTTAATCGACTAAACCCAAACACGACGGGCCTGTGGAACACACGTCTCCTAACAAAATCTGGGGATCTGATTTTGGAGAGAATTCTTTTCTCTAAAATGGAAGGAATAATTTTTTTTCCCTTTACAAAACTGTGAGATCCATCTTGCAATAAGACTATTTTGTGTGTAGAATTGTATAAAGCATATTGCAGAAATACTGTGTTAAATTTAGCCGTTATATGCAATTGAGGTGGTTTTCTTTGTTTTTTGTAGCCCAAACCCATCGATGTCCAGGTTATCACTCATCACATGCAGCGCTATGCCGTTTGGTTCGGGGGATCCATGTTAGCCTCTACTGTAAGTTTGCCGATAACGGCTTACCTTGACCGCCAGTCAAGTTGTCTGTATAAACATTGTGTTGTCGTTATGGTTTATTTTTTGTCTTTCTATTAACTTGTTATTTTCAACAAAACATATATCTGGCAGATAAAAATGTACAGCAGTGTATCATCAAATGGGGATAATTATCTTTATTATGCATCGTGCTGTCAATGCCATATGTTCTGGCCAAAATATATGCAGAGAGTTTCTCTTGCCAAAATGAAATTACCATAGCAATAGCCTGTTTGTGCTGGCGTCAAGCTTAAATCGGCTTATAAAATGTTTGGTACAATAATGTTTAAGTCCTTATGACCGATTGTAGAAAAATGCATTGGATATAACAAGTTTATGCTAATCTCCTTCCCTATGGAATAATAACCTCTTGGAAAATGCTGAGCTGTAGGTATATCATCCTTGGGCTACTGAGGGTTTTTATACCCTGCAGGATCTATATAATCAGAGGGATAATTTTATTTTTGGACTTCCATTCACTTCCAAGATTATCTAGGTTTTTATACTAAGTTAAGATCCTCTCTCGATACACATGATGGTGTTCCTTGAGATGCATCCTTAACCTTCCCATCCAATCATCGTGAGGATTAATCTTGTGACGGAGACCTAGCGTTTGATTTCTCGTGCTTCCGACAATCTCATTTCAACGACGTGTACTTCGCTTGCCTTGTCCCAGGTATGGAATTGTGAAATCAGCTGTTTCAGATGTGAGCTTGATTGGGGGTGTCATCTGAAAAAACGTGTTTTTATGGCTTCAAAGAACCCAGCACGCTAGCTTACTCACCATAAGCTAACCCATAAAGCCAGTGCTTCTCCCTATCGGCGCTTTAAAGTGAAATCGATTGATAGGCCCAAATGTAATGAATGCAGTCTTGATGCCAATGGCGTGCCGATGCATATATTTCGGGCTTGCCCAATGGCAATCTGTGGAATTCTCTTCATCTGTAAGATATAGTGTAGTGTGAAAATGGGCGGCACTGTAGCATAACGGTAAGGGAGCTGGGCTTGTTATTCAGGGGTTGAAGGTTCGACTCCCCAATGGGTCACTGCTGCTGTACCCCTGAGCAAGGTACCTAACCCGAATTTCTTCAGGAATCACTAAACCAGGGGTCTTAAACCTTATCCTGCAAGGGCCGGTGTGGGTGCGGGCTTTTGTTCCAACCAAGCAGTTACACACCTGATTCTACTAATCAATCACTAGAGTCTTTGCTAAGGACCTTGATTAGTAGAATCAGGTGTGTAACTGCTTGGTTGGAACAAAAGCCCGCACCCACACCGGCCCTTGCGGAATAAGGTTGAAGACCCCTGCACTAAACTGTATAAAAGGATAATATGTAAAGAATTTAAGCTGTATAAGTTACTCTGGATAAGTATCTGCTAAAAGCCTTGAATGTAATGTAATGCAAGGTCCGACAGCTTGTCCCATATTTCTGTTTTATTTTGTTCAGTTGATTTTGTTTGTGTTACTGTTTGAATGGTTGACGCTTTACGCTCCATTTGTGCATATTTCACTAGGTAGAAGCTAAATGTTCTCCCTGAAAAAATTGATATGTTTATGCAGATATGACACCTGATATGTATATTGTGTTTGTTCCTTCAGCCGGAGTTCTACCAAGTGTGCCACACCAAAAAGGACTACGAGGAGATCGGGCCCAGCATCTGCCGCCACAACCCCGTGTTCGGAGTGATGTCGTAAACGCTGACCTCAGTCGTACCTCAGGGCTCGCTGCGGGAAAGGCTTGGCGGGAGGGTGGGGGAGGGGTTTGTCTGCTCCGATTTGTCGTTTAACTTCGAACGGGCCGCAATCGCCGCGGGAAAAGAAAGAGAAAAAAAAAAACGGAAAGCGAACGAAAAACGATTTCAATATATAAAAAGACCAAACGCAAAATTAGGCCGGAAAACCGAAGCGGGGATGTCTTCGAAAACGAGGGAGAATAGTTTAGTTTATAAGCCAAAACGATTTAACGTTTTATGTTTTCTGTTCTGCGGAACCATGTGTGGGAACACAAATCAATGCTGATAGTGGTCGTTTCTTGAAGCGGGGGAAAAAAAAAAAAGAAATTATAATAATTGTTTATGGTTATCAAATGTAATGTGCCCGAACTCTTGTGTATGTCGATGACGTATCCAGATCATGACAGGGTTTTGAACATACGGTCACACTTCATCGTGTTTAGGCAATTTACTTATTTTATATTCAAATAAATAAATGAATAAATAAATATTGTGTTACAGGAAGCAGGTGCAACGTGACTGTTGTTGCTGCCGTACCTTGTTACATAACATGTAATTATGGAAAAGGTTGTCGTTAGTTGAGGTGTTTGGTTTAATTTTAATTAGGGGTTAGGCCTGTCGTTTCAGGTCAGACGAGGCTCGTTGATCCACCTTTTGCACATAAACTGCATCGCTTTGTAACGAGGTGTAGACACACAGGGGGGTTATGCCAGTTCCTATGAAGTGTTACCAAGTACATTTAGTCACCTGCTGAGTTTAGATTCAAATGCACTTCTTTCTGTGTACACGGCAAGAGCTTGTTTATATTTCATACAAAGTTTTTATATGTAAAGCAGGGGAAATCAGGAAAAATTAAGTATATAATGCCAATAACAACGTGGTCCCGTGATCTTAAATCCACAACAAAACCTCAACAGAAAATCCAGTCTGCTCAAAATGGTGGCCAGTGTCTTCTCTTCTCCCCACCCCTGATTTTCCTTGTTTTTTCTACTTTTAAATTTGGTCACTTTGCCATCTGCTCTGGCAATAACCTTTCTCAAATCTACATACATCTTCCAGAGCTTTCTCTATAGCCCCTTGCCTGATTTCTTCTTTTATCTTGCAGCAAAAAAAATATTAATAATAAAAACAATTATGAAATTTAAAAGACTGTTGGACCAGTATTGTAGCCTAGAACCTCATTTTTTTTGTTTTTGATTAAGTACCAAATGGTCAAAGGAACAGATTTGTGTATTTAATGCCTAGCGACATTCCAATAAAGGCACAAAATTATTTCTACACATTTATGCAAGTGTCTTTCTTTTCTGAATTTTATTAGTGAAGTTATTGGTTGAGGAGATGTATCCTTATGACCTCAGATTTTTCTCAAGGGATCATCCGTTGTAAGCTTTTGATAAATATGAGTGGGCACAAAACCAAGGCAAGAAAGGTTGGCGTTGAACGATGCCATTCTTCCATAGAACATGAAGAGAAGCATAAAGGCCTAAATTGTTTGCTTTTGTCCCCTAATTTATCATTTCTGCATTCAATGCTCCTTTAAATACCTCATGTCGTGACGACACCTTGGTTGAGCTGGGGAATTGCTTTTAATCCGTTTGGAGAGGCCGTGGCCTCATTCCCGGGAAAGTGGGCACTGCGGAGGAGTCGAGATTTAAAAATGCATTTTTTTCCTCCCCCCTGAGGAAAAAAGAATTTGAAATGTCAGCTCGAGAACGCGCTCCTGTAATATGTCACCTGAATACATTTCACCCGGTAATGGCAGAAACCAGAGGGGCCCTGATGGAACAAAGTGGAATGGCCTAACCTTTACCTAATGGAAGAGGAGAATTCGGAAAAGATAAAGTGCGGGTCAGGAAAAGCATTCTCGTTATGGAAGACTATCTGTTTGGAGTCTGCTTTCTTCTCTCCAATGGCGTTTGAATCAGTTTATTGGACTCGGTTCTATCTGCAAGCAGCCAGTGAGAAAATTAAGTTTTGCTTTCACCGCAAGCACATCCTCCAAAAAAGAAACTATCCAGTAACACAAATGGTAACACTAGCCTTATTTAAATGCGGAATGTGTTTGTTTCGCTCTACGGTAATGGGTTTCTGTTGCAGGAGGAAGACAACAAAAACAAAAAGCGGTTTTGTGTACACACTATCAAAAATCAATGTGGACAGCAGGACTTGAATGGGTCATTTTCTTATTTTATTGTGTGCTGGACACCAACTGCTTGCTTTGTTTGAATCTATACTGACTGACAGAGTAGATTAATCACTAAGGAAACCAATACAACGGGATGGAATTGGATACTGCAGGGAATGGGAAATAAGAATGATGTGGAGCCAGCACTGTATAACCTCTAACTTTTTTTTTTTTTTTTTAATAATATGAACATTTTACATTACCGCATTGAGTGACGCTATATTTTCAGTTACTGCATTGCGTTTTTATTCCCCTCGCTGGAGCCTTTTTTAGTTAAATATCATGTGCTGGAAAAGCTAGGGAATGAATAGCTGGCTGCTATATGCTGGCATGATTTCTTTGGAGGCAGCACTGCTAACAAGAATTTTCTCAAAAGAAAATGTTTGATATAAAAACTAAAAACAAGAACGTGTGAGATAGTATCTTGTGGATGCTTTCCCTGAAAAAGTCACCAATTTTTAAGTTTTTTTATACCAGAGCATCTTTCTCCTTTCTGCTGTTTTTATGTGCAAGTGTGTGATGTGTAAATAATTTTGCCTTTCTGCCTATTTAATGTCTAGACATCTAGTTAATGTCTAGTGTTGTATCACAGCTAACTATCACATTCCCTCTCAGAAAAGCCGGCCAAACTCATGATACATTTACTGGATGTCAGTAGAAAAAATAGTGAATGGTACAACACCTCCTATGTATTTCATTGTGCCCAGTAAAGCTCCCCTATACATTTAGCGATCTGTGGAACACATATAGTCCGCTATGATACATCCCAATCTGTTCCAACTGTGTGTGCTATCGTGCCGAGAGAGTTTGAGTACACTGCAAAAACAAAACAAACGTCCATCTCAAGTATTTTTGTCTCATCTTTAGACTTAAAATCTTATTTCTATTTTTTTTTTTTCTTTTTACTAAATAAGACAAAAACATTGCTAATGCGGTGGCTAGACAGTATGACTCAAGATTTGCTAGTGAGGTAAGAAAATGTCAGCTAATATTTTCTACTTCAGGGAAGAAGAAAAAAAAAAGATTTTAAGTCTTATCACAAGACTAAAGATAGACTTTTTTTCAGGGTATGACCGTTATGACAAGTCCTTGTGATAAGAAATAAGCTGAGCCTAGAACACCAAAAACCCACGGTGGAAGATCACACTTCCTCTTCATCATTCAGTGATAGAATACAGGTGACTCCCTTAGTTTGACACCTGCGTGGGTCCATGTCGTATTCTTTAGCTTCTGTCAGAGGTTGTGTTTTATGGCAAAGCTCAGGTTCCCATTCTGCAGTGTTGCTCACGACTGCCTTCAACCACATCACTTCTTAATTCTGTGACTTGCCAATAAAGAGCCATCTCCCTCAGTCACCCTTAAAAAAAGCCTATTATTTGGCTTGTGCAATGTCATGAAATTTCTATTGCACTTTGAAAATGCACAGAATGCAATGTAATTTATGCTTCACCCACCTCTCTGTCCAACATTTCATAATTTTCACAATGAATGAATGAGTGAATGAAAAATAGCAGGTCAGAGAAAGCATATTTTGTCATTCCACTCCCAGCCACCAGATGGAGCTTCACTGCCGCAGGTAAGTCTGCCTGAATGATCTGAGACCCGGGCTGTACACTGGAGTTTGTAAGGGCTTAAAAAAGACAGACAATACTCCATCATCATTGTTTATTTAGGTATTATTTTCACAAAACCCAACGTACTTTATCCACTAGAATAGTTAAAAGAAAAGTTAAACGAACAACTGGGAAAAAGAGCAATAAAAACAATGACAAATACTACCTAAATGCAGCATTTTAAAATATCCTTGCGATGTTTCGGATTGCTCAAAAGGAACGACTGAGAGGTTTAAAGGACACAATATCTCAGGTGTCTCATAATGGAGCCACAGCTGAAAACACACCGTCTCTGGAGAGGAGGAGCTTACAAGCCAAACTTAGGGACAGTTCGCAAATGCAGGCGTGCACACATCCATCCATCCATGGAGCCTATCCCAGCATGCATTTGGCGAGAGGCAGGAATACCTTTGATAGGTTGCCAATCCATCGCAGGGCGTGTGCACACCCCCTTTTTTCAACATTTACATTTTACCAATTTAGCAGATACTCCAATGCAGAGCAAGCTTCACAGCTAACATTCCTTATACGTACATGCAATCAATTTCTGTAGCTAGATATTTTACATTACATTACAGGCGTTTAGCAGACGCTCTTATCCAGAGCGACTTACACAACTTTTTAGCATTTTTTTTACATATTATCCATTCATACAGCTGGATATATACTGAAGCAATTCATGTTAAGTACCTTGCTCAAGGGTACAGCAGCAGAACCTGCAACCTTTTGGTTACAAGGCCAGTTCCTTAACCGTTATACGACACTGCCGCCCATTTCACTGAAGCAAATAAGGTTCAGCGGCTTTGCTCAACAGTACAACGGCAGTACAACCCATGTTCCCAAACTATTATGATACAATGTTGAAACAGTGCGCTTAGCTACATTACATTACATTACATTAATTTAGCAGACACTTTTATCCAAAGCAACGTACAGTAAGTGCATACAGAGACATCATCAAGATCACTACAGAACAGACAAGACAAAGCACATCCTTCCCATAATGTAGCAGCTATCCCTAGTAATGAACGTTGACTGTAGTTCACAGTAAGCTGTGGGTAAATCAGCAATACTACACTTCTATTCTAAATACTATTATAAACTATAATAAACAGACAGGAAAACACAGGGAACTGATATTCCTAGGTTAGGATATCAGTCAAGGTGGAGTCTGAAGAGGTGTGTCTTCAGGCCTCAACGGAATGCAGGTAGGGTTACATTTTACAGAGGTACAAGGGCTGCACAATCTTTATTTTTTAAAGAATTAATGTGAACGCAAAGCCTCCTCCCTAAGAACAGCAAAGACATACAAGCACTATTCCCAGTTTGAAATGACCCTTTGTTTCTTGCCATATTGTGTATGCGGTATTTTCTTAGTACTTGTATAATGTTCTCTGCCAGGACCCTGCCTGTGTATCATATCCAATCACCTGCTTCATTTCATATCTAATGATATTTCATGCTGTGATGTTCATAAAGGAAGTCAGTGTGGGGATGGAGCCCACATCAAGGCCCCTCTTCCAGAGTAAATTGCCTCCTCTAGGATGACCGCCATGTCGGCGAAATACACGCTTTCATTTTCATCAGGGGTAAATTGGCGGGTAGGAGTTTCAGAGTCGGTCCTCATGAACCGCGGGGCTCCTAAAATTGTACCCGGCAGCTCTGACGCGACGCGGCTCGGCCTCCTGGCAGAGCACTCATTTCGCCTTCAAAGATGATTTTCTTTCTTGTTTCAAGAGAGTTGGAGGGTAACAAGGAACTCACCGGGGACGAGGAACTTAACGGGAGGTGTGTTTTCCCCTGCTTATTGAGCTTTGATTGGTTATTCATCTTGCGTTGTTCCCATGGGCTAACAGTACCACGTAAGGGATTAGAGGTGAATGATTTATATTATAGGAGGTTTATTCAGAGGCGGCTGGTAAAATCCTGAAAGGTATAACCAGTGGTAAAGTACACAGTGAGAAGGATCACATGAGAAAGCCCTAGTCCAGGGGTAGGCAACCCTGGTCCTGGAGTGCCGTTTCTGGTTTTTGTTCCATCTGAGCTTGACACAAGATTTTTATGAATGACTAAAAGTCTGAGCCTGAATATTCTGAATGGTGAAACGCTGAGTGCCTCCAGCATGTCCTCACCTGCGTTCATTAAACCTGCTTAATTAGAATTAATGCAGTTATGTTGTTGTCGGTGTGGTTGGAGGAAAAACCAGGACCATCTCTGGCACTCCAGGACCAGGGTTGCCTACCCCTGCCCTTGACCCCTGGTATTCAAATTTGCGATCCTCGTGGGCTGAAAACTACTGGTTTTCCACCCTCCCTTTACCTGGGAGTCAGGTGTGAAGACAGTCTGTCCAATCAGTAGCACTAATTGTTCAGTTAATTACCTGGGAGAATGAAAACCAGGGCTGGATTTTGATTTGAGGTCCAGATTTGAATATCCATGCCTTAGACAATTCATTGGATTATTGGGCATTGCAACTAAGGCTCTTGCAAGAGCAGCAAAGAGATTTTTAAATACAATTTATATATTGACTTTATTAATGACAAGGGAAACAAAGACGCTGCCAAAAAATATATTTCGTACATGTATTACAACAAGGGTGGAATGAAGTATTTTGTTTTGCATTGATTGCCCCAGGGGTGTCCAATTTATCTGAAAAAAGGGCCAGTGTGGGTGCCAGTTTTAAAATTAGTATATATTTTTTTTTATCCCAGACATCTGATTCAACTAATTAAGTTAATTATTCATGGTCTTCACCCACACCCACGCTTTTCGGATTGTACATCCCTGGAATACGCACTGTAAAAAAAATAAAAAAAATAAACATGGCTCATTATAATAATTATATTGCATAATATTTAACATAACATAATAGTTTTAGAAACATATAAAAGAGGCTGTAACTGGGATGAGCCACTCCTACAAGCAGCCACTTATTTGTATGCGTAGAGGTACTTTGGCTGGCGGTAGGTGTTGATTGGTATAAAAAAAGAAAAAAAGCTGGAAATCCCAGGGCTTTCAATTTGGCCCTGAGTACAGTCTGACGACTCTCATTCAGTCTTCTACCCTGTCACTCTCTAGGGCCGTGTCCGAATCAGCGCACTTGCCTACTATTGAGTATTCCAGTTGAGTATACTTTTTAAAAAGATGTTAAGCACGTGACAGTTTTGAAAATAGAGTGTTCTTAATATCCCTGGATGATATACTTATTCCCGGGTTTTTGCAGACAATATTATGGAGGATATTTTTTGCACACTGTCATGTCATTAAACAGTATACAGTATGCAGTAAACAAGACACAGTAGATAGGGCTCTGATTCTTAACTTAACTTCAATTTCAATACAGAGGCATCAAAGGTCAATACCTGGCCAATTATCTGGTTCCTCTAAATACGAGGGACGAGGCTTCAGAGCACAACCCCAGGCAGAACCCTGAAATAACCACAGAAACTGCACATATCATGTGACCAATGACATCATTAACTGCATTCCTATACCGCACTAGCATTGTTAGATGGAGAAACGAACTGGTTAAAGGAAAATTGCACCGTGTATTTAGAACAGAGACCTAAGTATTGGACGGAGAGGCAACGACCCCACATGCTCTGTCCAGTCTTGTATCAAATTAATCAGACTGGTTGCAATGGCTTGAGACAGTAAACAGCTTCTGCCTCCTCATTCTGAAAGGTCATTTACTAATGGGCCAGGAGGCAGACAGAGACTTACTTATTGTACACAATTCATTTCAAATACTAATATTGCATCATCAGGAATGATATATACACGTGTCAGACTAATGCATTTAGCCTATTTAAAGTACAATGATGAATTCTTAAATGGATAATACATTTGTATCACTGCACAATTATTAGATGCACATAAATATATAGATGCTTTGGAAAAACTTGGGCTGCCATGGAGATATGGATTATTTTCAGATCTGTTCTCATAGAAACTGAACTATTTTCCCCCCCAGTTTAATATATGGCCGAATATGATAGTGTAAATATGTAAAACAGAGTCAAAGCTGACTACATGTTTTCAATGTGGGTAATATTGATTTCACCTATCCATCCCATAAAAAATAATAATAACAAATAACTTATACTAAAATACTGCAGCATATGGCATTTAATATCTGAGGCCAGAGAAAACAGGCTTTTCATAAACATTCCTAGGTAATGTAAATTAATATTTCTTAGCTAAGAAGCTGGAGACAAAACACAATTCAGCAAAAAAAAAAAATTCAATGCTCATTCTTTATCTCCAGCTCATAAATTACAAAATTTAAAAGGCACTTAAGGAATTTATATTAGAAAATTAAATTCAGTGCTGTGCCAACAATTTTTAAATAAATATTGTAGGAGCCATTGATTTGGCTTTGCATTTCAGACATCCACATAGCTCTTTCATTTGGGGTTCTTTTTCATGTACTTATTGACATTTTTCAATATAAAATATTGCTCTGATTATGTATCCAATTTAAATGGTAATCGGAAGGTAAACTACTGATTCAGAGAACAGGCCTTGTGTCCTTTAAGTCTGAGTTATATTCCCTTCCTGATTCCCTGCTCAGCTGGGTCATTTGTATCGACGGGCTGACACCAAAGAAAAGAAATGCATTAGAATACATCTCGATCGCTGGCACTTTCCGTCTCCCTGAAGGAATAAACCCTTCAATTTTCTCGGGCATCACCACACTGCTGCATTGTCAACCGAAGCTAGTTCTCAAGGTCAGCATCCATTTTATTTTATCACATGTGCCACCTTCCGAAAAAAAAGAAAAGGTTTTAACGCTATTTACGACCAAGTTTCTTCAGCCAATTTCAAAGACTTCAGAACTCAATAATTCTTCCGTAGTCCACCTGTGTGGAACAAGGAGCCTGCAAACAATGCTCGATTGTTATAAATGTTAAAAATGGGCCACGTCTATCAATGTCCCGACTTCCTTATCCTGGTTACCTTCGTGCTTAGGTTTAATTGTGTAATCAATAGCTTAATGTGCAGTATTTCGTTACCCAGCAGTTTCTTAATCGGTTTTGCTGCACTCTTAAATAAAATGGAGAGGTCATTCTTTTTCAGTTTTCTTGTGATTTAAAACCTCACATTTAATTTACTGGATCATGTAAACCTTTCTATTTATAGCTGTGCTGGGCCCCATACATTTGTCATTTGACTTTGGGTGGCAATATCGCTGTATTAAAGAAGAGTATATCCCGAGTCACAACAATGGAATTCACAATTCATAGCGAACGGCACAGCCAAACTTTGATTGGATTTTGTTTTTTTGTCCTGTCATACTCTACTACACCATCTGTACTATATCCCAGCTATGTGCCAAATCAATTAAAAGGTGTTTTACAGCCGACTTACATGCTGAATTGCTATCTTTATATGTGCCACAAGGCATGATGTTGTGACTGCTGTGTGAAAAGCGCTGCAAGTTTTGTGGTAAGAATAACAATGAAATTACTCTGCGTCTGATAATAGTTTCTTCACAAAATACAACGCATCCTTTGTCCCTGCGTCATTTAAAGGGCTTAATTTATTGCAAAGGTTATTGCCTATACAGTTCTCTTCATTAGCTGTCATTTTACTTCTTTTTTTTTCATACCTACTTTTTCTGTCCGACATTGGGAAAGGCTGCAGTGCTTGTACACAACACGCTCTCCTCCGTGGCACTACAGAACATGCACTGCAAAAAAGTGTTTTAATCGTGTAATGCGACTTAAAATCTCATTCATGTTCTCTCAAGTAGAAAGTATTAGCTTTTGTTAAGTTACTTTTTTGCTTGACAAGTGAAATTATCTTACCCCACTGGCAAATCTTGATTTGAGTAAAAACCAATTCACTTCATTGGCAATCCTTTTGTCTTATTTGGCAAAAATGTAATAGAACTAAGATTAAGTCTAAATATAAATTACATGCATTTAGCAGACGCTCTTTTCCAGAGCGACTTACACTGTTGCGGTGCAGAAACTGGTATGGACCCAAATGCAGGACTCGGAGGCAAACTCAAGCGAAAACTCAGTGAGGAGTGAATATTTATTATTTAAACAAGACAAATGAACAAACGGGGAAGCTAGGTGACGGGCAGGATACGGGGTTGGAGAACTAAGGTGGGCGCAACAAGACAAACGAACAAACAGGTCAAAAGCATAAACTGCAACAGAGCGAGGCCGGAGAATGTCAAGACAGGGCAGAGACAAACGTAACGAACTGGCAACGAGACAAACAAAGAGTGGAACTTAAGTAGAGGGACCAACAGGTGTGAAGGCGTGAAGGGTAATTAAAGTGCGTGAGGATGTATGTGGGAGCCGATGAGATAATTGAGTGAGTGCGGAATGCGAGTTGAGGGGGCGAGCAATAGGCCGAGTGTAAATGGGTAGCAAACAAGGAACAAAACGGGGAAGCCACGCCCATGCCTGCACAACACGGAACTAGACGGACAGGGTTAACTGAAAAACATGACATGGGACAGCAGGAATGGGGAAAACAAGAGCGAACGAAAGGAAGGTGGACTGGAGGGAACGGCGGATATTACATACACAATTTTTTGCATTTCTATCAATTATTATTATTTATTTATTTTACAGCTGGATATATACTGAAGCAATGCAGGTTAAGGTATCTTGCTGAAGAGTACAATGGCAGTGTCCTGGGAATTTAATCTGCAACCTTTGGTTTACAAGCCCAGTTCCTTGCCCATTATTCTACACTGCCACCCATGTCAGACTAAAATATTTGCTAAGATTGACTTTTTTTTTTGTTTTTTGCAGTGTGGAGATGGATCCCTCCTGGGGTCTCGCCTCTCCTGCTGATTTCCTAATCACTCTTTATGTATTTGCTGAATAGGTAGAGTGTGGGTTTCATCTCCCCTATACCTGCCCATCCCAACCTTCTCCAATGTTATCTTGCATCTCCTCCTGTCTCCCAGATGCCTCTCCCTGTTTGCGTCTCCGTCAGTTTTAGCTCAGCCTCTTTTTTCTCCCCCCCCTCCTCTCTGCCGTCTCTTTGGTCTTCTGTCTTCTTCTCATCTTCCCCCAAATGCCAAGAGCCTCTTCCTGCCCACACCCCTGAGCACCCCAATCCTTCTTACTTACATATAATACATCGTATATCCCTCTCTACCCTTCTCCCTGGTATAGTTGATGTGGATCCTGCTGGACAAGTGAATGCGAAACTATTTTTTTGAGTCGTGTCAGCCAGGAAACCTTTGTAAATATGAATGCACCAGTCTGGTTCTACACTGCTTTTATGTATTCTGAAGGTTTAGAAGTTGGGGTTGCCTCTGAGTGGGTGATAGACAGCATACATGTTCCATCAGAAGAGTGATTACTGTATATTGGTCAGCAGTGGTGTAGTAGTGCCCGGAGAAGTGGGTGTACTCTAGAGAAGTGCGTATACTGTAATTTAGCAAATCCATGACTACTAATTGGTATGTGCACCAGTGGGAATCAAGAAGTGAGTATACTCTATGCCCACTAAGAAAGAAGTGGGTATACTCTATGCCCACTAAGAAAGAAGTGAGTATACTCTATGCCCACTAAGAAAGAAGTGGGTATACTCTATGCCCACTAAGAAAGAAGTGAGTATACTCTATGCCCACTAAGAAAGAAGTGAGTATACTCTATGCCCACTAAGAAAGAAGTGAGTATACTCTATGCCCACTAAGAAAGAAGTGGGTATACTGCGTATACCCGGGTATACCCTCCACTACATTCGCTACTGTTCGTCAGACCTTATTTGTTGCAGAGTTGAAAGTATTTATTTAATATAGTCCCATATTAACAGTCATTTTGGAACACGCTTGCTTTATAAATACTGTCATGTCTTCAGTGAGTCACGATTGTTACCTTGACAAAAATAACTACAAAAAAAGTCACTGCGGAGGGGAGATATCATTACAGTGTAATTTCAGACTGATAAAAAGGTATAATTAAAAATGTTATTTAAAAATACATCTTACCACAGAGTTATCGTTTTATGGTTTATTCAAAAGACAGAATCTTCTAGACTCCCATTCTTAGCAGTGGGGGATTGGGTTTCCCCCTAGCCTTGTACATTACAACCAACTCTAAATTCCAACTGTTCATCAATATGACCTACCGATATCCTTCAGCCTACTTGCCTTCCAATAATTAACCGAGCTTGTGTCTGTGTATGTAGCCTGGTTACATTTAATGGCTTTATTGACACACACAAGGACCATCTCTCAGCTTTTTGCATATGGAATTTGCACCACATTTATCGTGAGTTTTCTTCTCAAGAGTCAGATTTCTATCAGTATAAATTGAATAAACGGTCTCAAGTTGGCCGTGGAGTTGTGGAGTGATTTGAATTGAAAATCAATTCTATCAAGGTCCCCAAGATAAAAGCTGTTTATTCAGGGAGAAAAAAAAGGCTTTATGCTTAAAAAAAAAACAAAAAAACAGTATCCCTCAGAAAAAAAAAACAGTTTTTCCTCCTTTCTTCAAAGTCAGTCCACACAAACGTCTAATAGACAACCTTTCTAGAGGTCACCTCGCACTATGTAAGACATGGGCTGAAATTTGAAAGGCATGTACTTTATAAAGCGTACATACCAGCGATATTTACAAAAATCATATGAGAGAATAATGAATGGCATTATGTGCAGTTAACCTGATGCAATGTAAGGATGGAGCGTTCCGAGGCCTGCTGTCTGATTAATAAAAAACCCGGTCAGATTTCACAGCGTAGATATCTCCATTTAGCATTCCACCCTCATTACGTTTCCTCATTACCCATAACTCCTCAGCATTCGCCAAAAAAAAACATTTTGCCGCCAGAACATCCAAAGAAGGGCATCTTTTGGGAGAGAACTTACGTCTTAAGATGCATCAGAACCCTTTGATATTCCGTTTCCCATTACAGGCGGATTCGCGCATATATCCCTCAAAGCGCAATATTAATTCTTCACGAGGCTGTTGTTTGAAATGATACGATCTGCATATTCAATCTCCGAGGGGGAACTTGCCTTTCACGCATTCATCACGATATCATCTGTGAGGTGAATAATTTGTCTTCTGGGCCAATGTGTTTAGACAGTTGTTCATTATGCTGACATTTTCTTCATATTCCTTTGTGTCTGCATAAAACAAAGGCCCAATTAGTGCAGTTATAGATGTATTGTTGCATTGCTCTACGGCATTTTCTAAAAAATCTTCTAAAGCGTTTTCTGCGAAAAAAAAGCCTTTGCCGTAGGTTATGATTACGCAAGATATGTTGTGATTACACTGTGCTGTGAAATACGTATATCTCTATGCTGATATAGAGAGGAAGGAAGTGATAAAAGGTGGAAATCTGTGTAGAGCCCATTAAATATACATGTAAAATATTCTAATGCGCTGCACGCTGTGTGAGTAGATACACACATTCTGTACACACCTGCTTCTGATCCATTTTCCCTCCGGAAAAACAGAATAGTACAGTATAAACTAGAATCTGTGCTGTGTATTGAGACAGCCAAACATGGCTTGCTAAATCAAAGGTTTGGGCCTTTTGCGTAAGTGACACGTATCAACGACTATTCAACTCGTCTGTGACTCAGTGGTGTGTCCTTCTCTGAAGAGGATAAGACGAAACGGGCATGCCAGACTAAAAACGAAGGACAAGTTCGCGGGAAAGAATGTGAGCGACCGCAGTGTGAGGAGAAGCTTGATGTAGGCCGCCTTGTTTTCTACAGCATTTCTTAAAATGTCTGCGTGAAGGTGGACTACACCATCCGTCATAGTTGTTCCTTCTTTCTATCGGGCCTGTCAATGCAAAGACCATCTGGAGAAAATCTGTACCGTTAGGAACTGAGAGGTTCACCAGTCCTCATATTATCTGAATAGACAAGAGCAGATACTGGACCCATCATGACAATATAATTATCCCAACTATAGCTTGGTCATAGTATATCAGCATGTGTTTTGCTTCACGTAAACAGGTTATATTCATGTTATAAAACAAGTTGTATACAGGAATAAGAGCTCTTTTATAGTCAAGGAACAGCATATACAGTGTCTTTGTATAAGGCCAGTTACAAGTGAAGCTTGTGTCTGATTCAGAAATCGTGTGGATTTTGCTTTCTGGGGTCCTAGTACTTCACATACAGTAAGTCTGTCCTTTATTTTTGCGAAAAATCTGTCACACGGAAGACGATACAAATGCAGCCGGTCTGAGGATATCACTATATCCAGGGAGTTCTAGCTTCCTGACTTTCCCACTTTATAGTGGTTGGAAAGATGAATGTGTCGAGGACTTTCTACCATGAATCTGGATTTTTCATCCACAGCTAAATAGTCATTAGCAGTCATTAGCTGTGCATTATCTTCCTCAGCAGACACTCTTTAGAGCCTAAATAAATAGACTGAGACAGTTAGGATGGGCTTTCTTCATTTGGAAGCGTTCCAGCTCATCTCACGCAGTATTAAGCTCAGGCCTGAAATGCAGCTTGTTCTGTCTGTTCCCTGCTAAGGGTGGATAAAAATCCATCTTTGTGTCAAAGCAGAACTGCGGCGTGCGATCCGGAGGAGGTAAAACCCACAAATGCATCTGTTGTCTGCGATCTTGTCATTTTCCAGCTTGACTATGTATGAACAGGTGGCTTTTCCTCAAAAAAGCTACGAAGTTGCTAAACTATGATAGATTAATTGACGGCATCTGGCTCAGCGGACTGCCATGAAAAACATTAAACCGGCATTGAAGTGCTTATCAACAATGGCAATGGGAAGACAAATCTGTTGATAACAGAAATGATTAAGATTTAGAACTTATTAAGATAAAGGAGGCTACATTTCCTATACAGCTTTAGAAATTATGTTAAAAATACTTTGCCAGTTACAATACCTGTCACAAAGAGATGGGCAGAATTCAAGAATAAAAGCTAACAGTGACCGAACTGCATTTAAACAGTTCAAACTAAACTATTTTAAACTATTTGCATACTTATTAGAATACCCAGCTCATTACTGCATTGATATTTACTTCCAATCCAACCATGTAGCCGACTGTACATGCCCTGTCAAGACAGTGCATATTGAGTCGGTGTGTGTGTGTGTGTGTGTGTGTGTGTGTGTGTGTGTGTGTGTGTGTGTGTGTGTGTGTGTGTGTGTGTGTGTGTGTGTGTAAGTAAAACTTAGGTTGAAATGTTCTCCTATATTCTTTAACTCCATGACTGCGATTGCTTCATCTGACCCTTCATGAACACATTCTGTTATACCGGGTAGCATCTTCACAAATCTTTTATTACTCCTTGAATTGCTTCATCTACATTCATTTCCACTTTAGCCCCTTCCATGCTACTCCCGCTTACAGCACCTAGTGTGCGCAAAGTCTGTTCTTTTAATGCATGCCAACTCTTCCTGTGTATTACACAGGACCGCTCAATATGTTGGGGGACAGAGGGATTTGAGTTCAAATAAATAAACATCACATTTGGTGGAAAAAAGACCAATTAGATCCAAAAATATGCCCAGTATGTCCATCTTTGTGATGTTTGTGTTAGTCTTGTGTTAGATTGACCTGATTGTTGTCCTCACATATGCTTGGGTTGTGCACAGTGTGTGTTTTTTTTAAAAACTGAAACTGTTACATTATATTGTAATTGGCGAATTAATGGTGATCCATATGTCCACAATAAGGTCTCTAATAACTATTGTTTGCTGGGCCTCAAGAACTGGAGATTTACATTTGGCTATTTGTGCTGTTTTAAAAACTTCCCTCTTTTTTTTTTTTTTTTTTTTGATTATTTCACAGTAGTATCAAAGCATTCCACTAATAGTTATAATAACATTGATAAACTTTATGGAAAATATTATTCCGAATAACAGATTTAACAAGACATAGGCCTACATCTATTGATTGTGCTTTAATTTCTACATAATAAGTTCTAACACCATTCCTAATGTAAATAATAAAATATATACATTTTAAGTACTTCCATTTGACAGCGACCACATAATTGCTTCCATTATGCTTTTATTAATGACTGTGCCTATCTAATATGTGTAGTGATTAAAAAATGAATGGACAGTTCTCAAGCGGTAAAGTGTTCAAACTTATTTTCATAAATAAAAGATTTAAAGTATATAATTTATGGATGCTTATTCAACATTTATGAACTTTAAAATATTCATAAGTGACTTTATAGCTCTCTCCGAAGCATCTATATATGGTGCTTTAATCTAAAGTGTTTAGAGATCATGCTAATATGGAGCATCTAAATGGAATCTAACAAATCAATAACAGTGCGGGGAATTCTTCATTTGTCCACTGAAGACCAAGCATACTACCTTGGGAGGAAATAATACTGCAATCCTCCAATATACTTCATGTAATGAGAAGTAGGCAGCATTAATATTTAATGGATGTGCTGATGGAGAGGCCGTATCAACTAGCACCAAACTGAAAGTTTCTGAGAGTCCAGGTCTAACTTTGTTTGATGCCATTCGCTGTTCTCTCACGTGATATAATAATGTCTACAAATGATTAGGTCTGAAGTGATTCCTATATACCAGGGGTAGGGAACCCTGGTCCTGGAGAGCCGCAGGGTCTGCTGGTTTTAGTTGTTACTCCCAACTTAAATGATCAATTAAAACAGTTGATTACACAGTTAACTCACCTCACCTGGTTTCTTTGGTTTAAGTAGTTGCTGTATTTAAGGTGAAAACAAAAACCAGCAGACCCTGCGGCTCTCCAGGACCAGGGTTCCCTACCCCTGCTATATACCATGGCTTCTTCCCTATGGAGTGATTCCTATATACCAGGGGTGTCCAATCTTACCCGAAAAGGGCCGGTGTGGGTGCAGGCTTTTGTTCTAGCCCAGCACTATGACACCTGATTCTACTTATCAAGGTCTTGATTGAAGAGCACGATTAGTTAATTAGTTGAATCAGGTGTTGTAGTGCTGGGCTAAAACAAAAACCTGCACCCACACCGGCCCTTTCCGGATAAGATTGGACACCCCTGCTATATACCATGGCTACTTCCCTATGGAGTGATTCCTATATACCATGGCTACTCCCTATGGAGTGATTCCTATATACCATGGCTACTTCCGTATGGACTGATTCCTATATACCATGGCTACTCCCTATGGAGTGATTCCTATATACCATGGCTACTTCCCTATGGACTGATTCCTATATACCATGGCTACTTCCCTATGGAGTGATTCCTATGGCTACTTCCAGAAAGTGTTAATACGTGAGGTTTTGCATCTGAGGTTCTTGGAGATAAGGCAGCGGGTCATACAGAAATGCATGCTTCTCAACAAATAAGATGCACAAAATGTAGAAAAGGTGGCATGATGTTAAAAGGTGCATACCATTTTTATGAAATCTAAACAGAAATCTTAACAGCTCTTCTGGATGTTCAGTATCTTAGACCTCAGTATAATTTTAAACGGTACATAGCCTAAATGTCTTTATTTTTAAATGGAAGGTGTTCCCTTGCTGATCAATTTATCAAGCACTCGCTCTCCATTGCTCATCTTTTCAAGGAGGTGAATACTTCTGGAGGACACTGTGTGAAAATCAAACTCCTAGCCATATTGGAGGTGCACATGTTTTTAATTAGCAAAGGAATGAGCACTAGCAGGGCGATAGCCCATTGGAGGAGAAGCACAATCCTGTACTGACTGTACTTCTTAGTGTTATCAAGAATGTATACCATTCATTATGAGTTTAATTTTAGACTTCAGCGGTGCGTGGCCAAATATATAATTACCAGCACATAATTTCATCTAGTTTTGTCCGGGAGATTCTCATTTGATTAATGGCCTCTCCTACAGAGGTGGTGAAGTAGTTCATAGCAAACATGGGTCCGGTTCATATTTAATTGAACAATGAATTTCTCATCTCAAAAGAATAAACCAAAGTGACTCATTGCACCTGTTCTGACAGATGTTAACATATACATATCCGCCTCCACATGTGGTAATGTTGGCAACAACAACCACAACAACGAAACATCCTTGTATGCTTTAAATGATTTCCGTATTGTAGAATACTGAAATTCTGGCCATAGCAACAGTCTCTGAGCTAAAATACCATAGACCAGATTGGAGGGAACAATTCCACTGCAGTAGTTTTACAGGTGGGTAATCCTGTGGCGGAGATACTCTCGATCTATGGGGGGAAGGCATTGAGGGTGAGGAGCAAAAGTCGATGTCCTTCATCTCAATTCGTCTCACTTGGTGCTGGTTCAGTTGCCATCTGAAATCATATTTTTTTTATTATTACATTTAGCATGCATATAATGTCTCACATTCTCTGTGTGATCGAATGAGGACAGCAGTTCACCACATTGGGGACGCGGGAGGTGTATCTGTGCATCCTTTTGCCCAATCGCCCCCGACAGCTTCTAAAGGATTGCATTTGATAGTCAAGCCCTCAACACCCCGACGCTGTCATTTTGGCTCTATCTCTCTGGCTATTTGGACCACACTTGAAAGTGGTCTTCTCGCACTTGGCACTCAGATTCAATCCGGTGTGTGTGTGTGTGTGTGTGTGTGTGTCCTTGCGATAACAGTCGGGGAAGATACACACACTCTTTCTGTCGTGGCAGTTGGATTTTACTGTGGGAATGCCTACTGACTCCAGCTATCGATAATATTTACCGGACCTGCGTGCATCTCAATGCAAATGATAGCAATAGATTGATATCCCCCATCAAGCAGTGGTGTATTAGCGCCCGGAGAACTGGGTGTACTCTAGAGAAGTGTGTATGCTGTAATTTAGCAAATCGATTTCTACTAATTGATATGTGCACCATTGGGAATCAAGAAGTGAGCATACTCTATGCCCACTAAGAAAGAAGTACACTACTGCTGCATTGCACTACTGCCCTCAAGCACATTCGAGCAGTCAACAACTCTTCTGCCAGTGATGTTCTGAAATTACCATAATCAACGCAAATACCATTTAATTTTGGTGGCACACTAACTACAGGAATGATTTATAGTGGATTACAAAATATGATGTATCTCGCTGTCAGATGTGCCTAACAGATTAGCGTCCTGTGAACAGACATCGATTTTCCTTTACAAAGACAGATGCTTCTAAAGTGGCCAATGGAAAAGATTATGCAATGTAATACTGTGATATAACCTCAGCAAATAGGGCTTTTTACAGCTATAGCTTAAGGCCTGATGCAGTACCAGCAGTATTGCTATAATTCTTATCTTCTTCTTTACTGAAGATAAACATTACAAAGATACCAACATTCGATACAGTAGTTTGACATAATTTTTAATGCCCTGACATGTAACACAATGGACAAAATTATTCATTTGACAACAATGCACTTTTTATTCATTTCAAAATAAACTGTATTTTATTGAAAAAAAATTATATAAGTCTAAACATCTGACAGGCTTCTGAAACTTGCCGGGCCTGTTTGTGTCCATTTGGACCAGCCGTATTTGGCTGTTTTTATAGCATAACACCATCTGCCATGGCGTTCCCATACTGGCAGCGAATGCAGCTACCTGCTGTTTTGTCCTTCTTGCATATTGATGTGTCTTTCTGGAAGCTCTGTGGTTAGGATTACTAAAGGATATGGCATCTTGCTTGCCATTTTCCAGTCTTAGACAATGAGAACATGGAAGAAAGGCATTTATGGAGTTATGTCTTTTACTCATGACGTTTGGCCGCCGTGTGTACCAGCTGCACACACAATGGGACAAAGCCAGGCACCATTCAGTCATTATATGGTTAGATTGAGGGGTAAGTTTTCCATGATAAATTAACTCATTTCTGAATTCAGGGCTAATTTGTCACCACATATTAGGAGCTTTGATCTGAAAGAAATGTGAAGCACAGGTTGCATTGCGTGGAGGTCGAACACTACACAAATTGTAGTAAATGATCTTGTATTGTTTGCGGCTCAGTGCAAAAGCATCTGCTAATTTAATGTAATGTCATGTAAATAGTCATTTAGACCTAATTGTTTATACACAGCGTAGTTCTGCATGTGCACATAATTTCGATTAGGTGATATGAAGCCTGATACAACCTGTTAAACTACGGCTGTTAAGTCTCGTATTCTAACAGTTGCCTAGCGCTCTTCCGGTGTAATGACGTTTCAAATTTTATTCGTATTATATTGTCTGAATTTGTTGACATTGTAAAGTCCTCCCACTGTCTCGTTTGGTGTCTCTTGCAAAATAGATTTCAATCTGAAACACACAAATAAATAATTCCAGTGATTTCTTAACTCATATTCACTTGATTTATTGAGTCAAAGTTAAGGACACGTGCTGAGTGAATATTGCTTGTGAATATAGTGCCTCTTACGCTTTTCGATACCTATAATGGAATTCAAATGTACTTTCTTGCTTACCTGTATATTATCATCTTTGGACAGTGGTACGTCTCTGACTGTGTTGTAGCATCCAGGCATCAAGAGGTTCATGAAGACAACTTTGGAGATAAGGGAGAGTTTTTAGTAAGAAGGGTTTTTTTTACTGCCCGCCTTCTAGAGTGGAATATATAAATTCCAACCTGGCAAGGCCCTGTTTTACTGGTGTCTGGCACAGATGCATCTGCTCCAGGAAGTGATCAGGACAACCCAGCTGGCTCGTCAGACGACTCCGCATGTGTGCGGTTTGTGCCGAGCTTGTATATGCGCGGGCGTCTGGATCTCACTGCTGCTTTCCTTAATGTCACTGGTCCAGGTCTGATTGCTGCAATCACAGGTGCTCGTATTATCTCATCCTTACCAGATTCAATGTCATTCAAATACGATCGCCATAGCAACTGCCGCATCGGGCGTTATTTTTTGACAGTGATCCAGTCTTACTGTCCCGAGTTAATTTATCCACAACAATGCTAAGTCTGTGACCCTGTCACTCTGTATACTCAGTTATATAAAAAGGGCAGCGACAGTTAATAAACTGAAAATAAAACATGTACAGGCACTTCTTTACAAGGCCAAATGATTGCCTGATCAAGGATGGTAAATATGACATATGACTCAGACTGGTGCACTATGACAAATTCTGTGTATAACGCTATGCATGTAAGACATTTGAAAGCATACCTCTACATCTATCGGGGACAAAAGACAACGTGAGCAAATACGTGTATCATAAGAAGCATGGTATGTCATGAACCTCAAAAAATAAGCAGTCTTTTCAATGCTTTCTGAAGAGAATTTACTGGATAATTCTACACTTACTATTTTTTCATACAAACAAGTACAGTGGTACTGTATGTAGTTATCAGTTGAATTATAAGAATTCTTCAAGGTAAAATGGATGACAATGGATTTTTCTCTGCATCCGACAGTTCAGCTTACTGACACTGCGATCTCTCATAAAGGATTTCTGTCTCTTGTGCCTGCCAAGATGCAAAAATCACGCCTTATAGCAGTGGTTCTCAAACTCAGTCCTGAGGACCCCCGCATATGCTGGTTTTTGTGACAGACTATCGCATGCTCAATTAAGGTTGTTGAACACACGTGTTTAATTTCTATGATAATTTTTTCCCCTTAAACTTGTTAACTCAATGCAGGCTTGGCTTGTTATAATTTGCTTTGTCTGTGAATTCTTCATTATCTAGCAAATGGTTAGATTTAGTCCTCGTGTATCCGCACCTTTCACCAATTAAGGAACCCATTGATTCACCTCAGGCTTTCAGTTGATCAGTTAAAAATGTTCAGACTCTTTGTATGTAATCATATAGCACAATAAGCACAATAATGGATCACTCTCCATCTTGTGTAGAATCGAATGGAATACTGATGTCATTCTGATGATGATACTGATGATGTCATTCTTATTTAAATGTCTTAATAAATCCAGGCCTGTGTAGCTACTTCAGGAGCTAATCCATATGGCTGTCTGAATTTAAGAGTAAGAGTGCAGGTAAGAACAGAACACCCATTCACACCCATTCAAATCCCTAAAAGGTGCTATTTTCCAACGTACAGTGGAAATTTTTGGGAAATTTAAAGCATTCTGGGTATCATAAAACCAAAGCGAAATTGAACTGAAGAACGGAAAGCCACAGAAGGACTTTTCTAGTTTGTCTACCCCCCCCCCTCCCCCATCTGCACACCCCCCACCACCCCGTAAGTAAGCTTATCGTGTGCTGTGTGCTCCAAAACATTTTTCCTCCAATCAGGCGAGAAGAAACCTGGAAACATTTCCATTAAAAATTAGACCTTCAATGTCTCTTTGTCTGAGGTTGTGGCGGCTACCAGTTGACTCCAGGTCAGAAACGCTCATAATAAGTGCGTAAGTGTAGGTGAGTCAGGTTACCCTGCGCTACACTGAGATAAACGAAGGCCAGCCAGAGAAAAGCTCTGTAGATGGGGAAAAAAGGAAAGAAATATATAAGAGAACACCAGCATGATATAAAAACCATCCTATTTAAAAAATAAATAAATTAATACATTTTGTCACTGTTTGTGAAAAGTATGCCTTGATCCCTGGATCAATGTCAACCATACAACTGTCTCACAAAAAGTCTCCTTTCTCAATTGAGCCTTTTTTGCCAAACTTGATATCAAAGGATTATTGAAAGTTGAAATATCGGTTTTTGCAATATTTGGTCTTTAATTCATTTATTTATGGATTTTGTGGCAGACTGATTGATTTTACAGTAATTACTTCTGTATGTTTTTTTGTATATTTATGACTAAATAATTTCAACCACACATGACTAATGCATTATTATGCCATGCTAACAAAAGATAGTTATATCAAAATGCAATGTGGCATGTTTAAATAATTTTGATCAAACGCCATCTAACGTCAGTAGTGTGCCCATATGTGGCGAATGGGTTGCCTGGCTCTTTGGACTCGATGCAATGGCAATGTCGTTGGACCTGCAGAGTAATTAATCTCTCTTTGGTGTTATGTGCTGTCTGCCTAATGATACATGATCATCGTTTCCAAAGATTTCCTTTTATTTCCGTTCAGCTATATTATGTTCAGTGGACTGACACAACTGGTCGCAACGGGCTAAATTGTAAGCAAAAATCAATGCGCAAAAGAGACAGCGGAAAACATTGCACAAGCTTTTATGGAAGTGGGCGAGAATTGATTTTCAGTGTTCCTGGCACGCAAAAAACTTGAAAGATGTGTTACGTTGGAATGGGGAATGAAAAGGAAACCGGATCGTAAAATGCGCCGTCCTAATATGAACCTGATGTCAATAAAAAATATCTCTGTAATAGAACGAAAGGTGGAGAATTCCACACGAGGGGCTAGTTCCATTTGAGGTCGTCCAAGTAGGATAAGGAGGCGTCACACTCTAGCAGGCTCACCATACGAGCATGCGGTGCAACACTAGCAACTGTAAATTCATCCCATTATCATGTCGATGTAGCAATAACAATAATACGTTTTCTGTAAATAAGCTGTTCGCAATGGAATTTCCGTTGGAAGACATCATGCATTGTTTAAAAGGCCATATGCACCACGGACAGAAACCACATCTTTTGAACGTTGAATGACAGGACCTCACCGCAGGTTTTATTTTTATAATTATGATTACCTCAGATATGGGCACAGCTAGTAAGCAACACGTGGAATGTAGGGAAATCTTTCAAGGAATCTTTCACAGACGATGCCATTATTTTGAAAACCGTATACCTGTAGCGTGACAGGTTGTACGATTTGTTGCATGTTGGATATTTATATTTGGAAATAACAATAGAGTGCTCAATAAAAGCCTCTTTAAATTGTCACGCATGACAAGGTAATTCCAAAGTGTTTTTATGTTCAACGATACACTGCTGCATTTTATTCATAGGAAAAAAGCTTGCTTTCTTTGAAGATATTTTCAGGCAACCAGCGAGCCAGGATATCCAGATGTCTATGTAAATATACATACCTAATTTGTTGTAAGAGTTCTAATGCCTCACGGTGAGGCAAACATGCACGTGTCTGCAAAGGAAACAAATAAATAAATAAACAAACAGTTTGTGCTGCTGTGATCCACATTTGATTTAGGCCATAGGGCACATGGCTACTTGAGGTTCAAACGCCTCGCTTGGGAGTAGCTAACAGTGATCAGCACGGATAACTGAAGTCTGTGCAGCACCGTCCAGGGACTCGTTTCATTCGGCACAGTGGTCAGCCCCCATCCGCGGGCTCCCGTTCACAGCAGAGCCGTTCGTTCGACGTTGAATACGATTTCCCCGTCTTCCAGGGCTTCTCTCGAGCGGGGGGCAACCAGCACTCGAAGCCGTCGCGCTTATTGCTGAATTACCTCCAGCAATGTAACGAGGATAAGCAGCTTAGGAGGTAACCGGACTTCCCCAGACACCTCAGTATTCAAATGTGTTTTCACTTTTCAGCACCACCGTAACGAAGCCGTTATCAAGAGCATATTTGATTTTAAATGCATTTATGTGATGATATCTTATATGGGGAGCGGTATCCTTAGGTTGTTGTTCAGAACTATCTAGTTGTTGACTTGAAACAAATAGAATATTCAGGCCACCTCTTTGGGGGAATATTTATTCATTTTTGTCCTGAACATGACTTACTCCAATACAATAAAAGCACAGTGAATAAACCACTGACTCTTTCATAGATTGTCAAATCAAAGACCGCATGGCTCCCGGAAGGATATAGACACAGAGGGAAGGGCACATTTTGGCAGATGTGTGGGCTTGTGTGGGCTCAAATAAGCATTTAAAGGTCTGTTTTGCCTCAAGCTATGTTTACAATCAACATCTGACAAAATACGATGCTTGAATAGGAACATTATTCGCTTTTTAATTGCTCTTTGTTCCATAACATGCAGCGTGATCTGAAAACTTTCTGACCTCGTCATAAAACGCAATGTGAAAAAAGTTCAATATCTAGCATACTTCTGAAAAGGGCCGCATGCAAGAATTGCAGTGGTCAGTGGGATGAAATTGAAAGAAACGTTGCTATGGTCCAGCATCTCTGTATCCAAGGGTCAATGTAGCCCGGGGTGGAGGAGCCGTTTCCCTATTGGAATGCTAATCTACTCCCTGCTGCCGAGAGGCTTAAAAGTGAAATTGTCTTGCTGCCTTAAGCCTCCCCTGGCAGAGGCTTAATACCCTTTAAATGATCCCAGTTTCCGCGGTAATTACCTCACTGGCTTATTTCTGCGGTAAATCACCGTAGTCTGTCTCTGGGTACAGAGAATCAGAGATCGTGGGCTTTTGAAGGGGTAAAGAAACAAGAGCAGCCGCATTGATGATATACTCTCCATGTATTAAAGATTAGCATACATCTGCATGTTCTGAGAGATGGGAATGCCAATGTATGGTTTGTGTGTACACCTTTTCATCTTTCTTTTGTCAGAAGCCGAAAACACGGCACAAACTGTCAAAATTTTCAGGACTTCGTTTTTAACGGTGTCAAACATGTTTTGAAGGTGTTGTACTGAAATATTTCACATATCATTTTATGTTGATTGCCAGACTATTACGAGACTGAGGTTATTGCCAAACTTATATGGTGATTTATGATATATTTGTTGGCCAGTAAAGAACAAACTGTATTACATTGATGCCTATTGCCAATTTCCTTTGACACAATATAAGTTACTGCATGATTTTTGACTCACAACCTCAAGTAGAGCCTCATAAAAAATGAATACTTGAGAGTGCGGTATCAATCATTCAGCATTACGTTTCTCATAAAATTGAAAGACACAGAAAATGTTGTCCATCATCTGTCTTGTTGAATGCAAAGATGGCTCTTCTGCGTTCTAATCAAGTGCCTCGGGGTGGTACCCAGTCATGTACCATAGCAGGTTTTGTAAATCAAAGCAGTTCTTTACTGCAGAAGGCCTTCGTCTAATATGCAAACGGTTTTTGCCCGTGGCTTTCAAGGGAGCTGAAAACACAGAATGACTTATGGCTCTTTAAGATTTACTATTAGTAATTATCATTCATTTAAAATGAATAGGAATCACAGATGTACAGCCTTAACCTTTAAAAGAATGCAAATAAATGGGTGCATTAATCATAAACACATGAGGACAGGATAAATGGTGCATGGTCAATGGAACATAATTATCAATTTTATTTAAGTACTTTATTTAATTATCTGTTTTATACAAGTGCTTTATTGTTCTTCCATGTAGCTGACAGCTAATTAACTAAACAGATGATCTTTTTACACATACTTTTCCTTCCTCTTCTTTTCTCGGTGGAGCAGCTATTAGCACGGTGGAGCAGTGGTTAGCACGGTGGAGCAGCGGTTAGCACGGTGGAGCAGCGGTTAGCGCGGTGGAGCAGCGCTTAGCACGGTGGAGCAGCGGTTAGCAAAGCGGAGCAGCAGCTGTGTAGAGTTTGCATGTTCTCCCTGTGTCCGCGTGGGTTTCCTCCCACAGTCCAAAGACATGTAGGTTAGGCTAATTGGAGACTCTAAATTGGCCATAGGTATGAGTGTGTGAGTGAATGGTGTGTGTGCCCTGTGATGTATTGGCGACCTGTCCAGGGTGTAGTCCTGCCTCTCGCCCAATGCATGCTGGGATAGGCTCCAGCCCCCCATGACCCTGACAAGGAATAAGTGGGTTAATCAGGATTTTTTTCTATATAGGTATAGGTATTGCTAGTAAAGGTATGTGTTTCTATTTCTCAATGCATATTCATGTTTGTTTCTCTTGGCGGCCATCTTTTCATGCATGAAATTGTGTATGTATTTTTCCACTCAGTGCATATAATTTGGGTTTACTCTCACCAAGGTACCCATAATGTTTAAAAATGTTTAAATTATTAACCTTAGAGCTTCAGAATATTGATATTGGCCTTTTTAATGGCCTATTGAGTGGTTTATTTAACAGCGACACACAATTTGCATTTGATTACTCCTTAGAAAATGCATATACATCTGATAAGCTTCCCTCATGAAGGGGGATTTTTCTGGGAAGAGAATACTTGAATTAATGTTTTGTTTTCAACTGACAAAAAATGCCTTGATTCTTTACATTATGTCGTCACATTGGGAATCGATAAAAAAATGCATGACCAAGGAATAGAATCTTTTTTCCATTCCCTACTCACTGAGATTAGCATTACACATGTAGCATACAGTATATGATTTCGTAAGGTTTTAAGTAACATAGACCTTGACCATTCAAATAACGTTAATGTAAATCTATATGCTTCTTCCGGTTCATATAGGTAACCTTAATTCTTTTAATTCTGAAAGGATTTACTGACATGAGTCAGTGCCAGATTATCAGTTATAAGCAGACCGGTCCTATGTACTAATGATTTTTTAATTGCCTTTCCTTTAAAGTGTAGCCGTTCACTCTGGCGTTCGAGTCAAATGAGCGCCCGAAGACCCTTTCAGCGCTCAGCTAACCCCCATCCATTTCTGCGCCCGCAATTTTCCTGTAAATGCACGCGGTCTTTCTTTTTCCACCTGGAAGGTAATTTATTCTCTGCATCCTTAAGCAGAGAAGAATTTTGGCTCGCTCATTTGTCAAACCACCTTCTGCCTCCTAAACCAATTTGGTCTCGTTTCTTATATCTTCCCACACACAGACACCCACTTTCATAGCTGTCATGAGGCCTCCGGCAATGCAGTGGTACAGTCCTTTCTGTACTTCTTCACTACAGTGTTGTTATTTCCAATTCAGAACAATTCTGGTAACAGTAGGAACAAAAAAACAGTTGAGTACCTGTTGAATAACATTAAAAAGAAGTCAGGGGTAGCTGTGCTTAATTACAGATAAAAATTTAATTGAGATTTGACCTAAACCAATAAAGCAACCAGAATAGATCAG
>CM056383.1:67300645-67344721 GCA_029718625.1 Synaphobranchus kaupii
CCGCCTGCCCACAACCCCCCCCCCCCCCCCACGCGCACACACACCACTGTCATCACTGGAGCCTGGGGGGGGGGGGGGGGGGGTCCCTTGGAGATGGAGATGGAGATGGATGAGGAGAGCTTCAGCCCTCTCATCTTTAAAGACTTCTTTGGGTAATGTTCCAGTCCTGTACCTTTCTACCTGGCAACTGCGGTACTGAAGCTGGGGAGGGGGGGGGTGTGTGCCGAATCAGATCGCTATCGGCAACGATGCTGACAGGGACATCATTTTTAAGGGCGCACAAACTTATATATATATATATACAGTGAGCACCATAATTCATTGGACAGTGACACATTTTTTGTTGTACACTTTCAAATTCAAAGTGCTAGAGTACAGAACCAAAATAATAAAAAATGTGTCACTGTCCAATTAATTATGGTGCTCAGTGTATATGTATATATATATATATATATATACACACACACACACATTACCACACTGAAAAATTGGATCACATATAAGCTGATGAATGAAACCTTCTCCAAAAAAATTATTTTTAAAAACAAAAAAAAAACTGAATGAAGAAAAACGTCAGATATTAACTGTATTCCTTCTCTCACCATCGGTTTCCTAATGCAGCTGTCCTTCTCTGCAGAAGAGATGCATTAGTCAGCCCCATGCTTTTTTTTTTTCCAATGGCAATCAGTTGTCTACTGCCTGGTCTAATAGCGATTAAAACTACCGCACGTGTACCCAAAAAACCCAAACCGTGCATGCATGGATTTCCCTGTAAAGGTTTGCAAACAAGAGACAGTAATGCTTTGAAACGGTGCGCCAGCTGCGCCGTCTAAATGTTTAGACACCATCCTCCGCTGCGCGCTGAATTGATCTTGATGGGGCCGTACATGTAAGAGCGGATTTCACTATCCCAATGTCCTTTAATTACCTTTATTTCTCCTCATCAAAGCAGACACCTGATGCAGCCGCTAAGAGCCAAGCGTTTACCTCAGCTTTAATGTGCCTCGGTTAACCGCTTTATACGTATTTGTACTTTTAATTTGCGCCGCTCAGAAAATAATTCTACGAGATGCATTTAGCAGATTTTATTCCTTTTGTTGTTTTCCAGATTTCAAGTGGGAGTTGGTGTACTTACACCGATACGTTCCGTGATTAGCATAACAAAAAAAAAAACAATACAAAAAACATGTTCTTATCAACACCCTTGTTCGGTGGAATGAGATGCAATTAAGTCCAATGGAAGCTGTGGGTTTATGTTTTAGATTGCAGAGAAATCACATCCTGTGGTCTGGCTGAATTTTGTCTTGGATCGACACCGGAATCGGAAAGCTGCCGCCTGCACTCCTCCCTCTCACGCAGATGGCTTTTTGCGTTGAAACCCGTCGCCTATGAAATATTAAGCCGTGCCCGTCTCTTTAATTAAGGATTTCTGTAGGGAATGCACTTATTGTTTTCCTTCCCTCGCTTTTGCTACGAGAACAGCGCCGTTTGAAAGAACATTTGCAATCATGCTCGAAATTAAGTACTTGGATACCATCCTAAAACATGACACCCACCTCCCCCACACCCACCTCCTTATGTTCTATATGACATACCCCAAAAAAGGGTTGTGGATCTAATCTTCCTAATAGCAAAGACCTCTCCAACGCTGGAGCTTTATGTTAGATTATCAATTTAAGCTTGTTCTGAGGGGGTCTCTGCCAGCATGCGTGCAGAAGAAACCCTCATATTTCGTCCGTGATTGTCTCTGGACCTCGTCCCTCGCTAGTTCTCAGAACTCTCGGTCTTGATTGTGTTCCATCAGATGGTTATGGGGGAAACCGGGGTCTCGTCTCGCGGGTAATTGCCGGAGTGATTGCTTTTCGGGGCGGGTGTCGGCCGAGGGTTACAATCCCCGCGACCCCCCCGCGGCTCCGGCCGCCGCCCTGCGGTCCGCTCGTTCAATTTGGCTCAGCCAGTGGTGCTTAGACAGATGGTTTGTGGAACGGCAGAAACGGCTCCAAATTTTTTATTTTTTTTTAAATCCAAGCCCTGTTGTTTACCAGCTTGTTTGTCCTGGAAATGGAAAAGGTTTTTTTTTTTCTTTTGATTGCATAATGCATTGACTTCAATCTCCACAGAGTTCAGACAGATTAGAATAAAAATGTAATATTCAGAGGGGCTGCTTCATCGTCAAGCAATGATTGTCAATATCATTGCTCGGTCAATAATAATAATAATAATAATAAATACATGTGTGGAATACATTTCTTACATTGTTATAACAGTCTACTGCCCCATTATGTGAATACAGATGTTGCTATAATAGGACAAAATGTCCAATTCAATGGGATACAAGGGAGTGTCCACACATCGTGTTCCAAATGAGGAATCAAAAGTGAGAACTACGGCCAACCAGCAGGACCTGCCGATCAAAATGACCCACAGCCTCTGGATGTCAACTCAGAAACAGGAGCCAATCAGTCTTGTGGGAGGAGTTAATGACTCAAGGTCACGTGACAGTGTTGGCAACAATGGGAGATAGGCCTTGAGTAAAGGTCACTCCACACACTTAGTTACCAACTCCACCAGATTATTTCAGGTAGGATCAGCAGGGACAGTGAATCAGTAGTGATGGGAGACGGGAGGCCATTTTGTGCTCTCTGTAGAGATTGGCTAGGCCAGTGCGATATTAGTCAAGGGTAAAAAATAAAATAAAAAATCAAATAGATGAAATGAAATAAAATAAAAGACAAATTATATTTACTACCCAGGAAGTTGCAGAGAATCAATAAATTGTTAGTCTCCTCCGCTAAAGGAGAAATAAATAAGGTCTGAAAATGTGCTTGGCCTCGGATTAGCTGGGGCGAGGACGTCAGTGAAATACGGGGATGCATTTCTGTGACGCCTGTCTGACAGTGGACCGTGTTTGATTTTCATTTCCCCAGCTGTCCTGTTGGGGGCGCTGTGTGGTTATGAGTCAACCCCTGCCTCCAGGCCTCTGATACAGCCTCCTGTCTGAGGAGTCAGTGGAATGGCTTGTACTTGATATAGTGTGCTTCATTCCGTATGTCTTCCTTTGTAAACTTCTAACTTCCTAGCTGTGAGGCAAGTGTTATTGCGAAGCCAGGACACCAGCGGCTCCAAATGAAACTCCACCTAAAGATAAGAAAGTTAAGACTCTTACTAAAAGTGGTCTCAGAATATTCCAACTTAAACTGTCATCATTCCACTCCTTCAATTATTTCACTCTACGAACACGAATAAACGGATAGCCTAAAAAAAGAAGAAGAGTGATTTAATTTCTGTGCTAGTGATTTTGATGGCACTAGAAAGTCTGAAATAGCACTATCAATGTCATTTAGGGTGTATCTCTGATCTGATATCCCAAAACTGCATTTGAACAGCTTTGAGTTTGCACTCTCCGGCCCATGTTTCAAAATCACCCTTTGAATCACCCTCTGAACCACCTCTGAATCACCCCTCTGCTCCTTCGCGTGTCACATCCTCCGTGTTTCATAACCCTGCCTTGCCTACCACTCAAGTCAAGGCATTTTAATGAGTCGCGGTCAAGCTTGTACAGTGTAGACAAAGCGGCACCTTTCACTTCCACTCAATCTGTCTGGAAAGGCTTTAGTCAGCTGTCCTGTTTCTTAAATGTAGGACCATCTGAGAATATAATTGAATCCCAGCCCTGGTAGTCCAGTCCAGGACCTATACATTACAACTTGACAGCCACTGTGGGTTAAAAGCTGAACCGCTTCAGTTGTTTGTAATAGGGATGTTCTCTCCCTCACACACACACACACACACACACACACACACACACACACACACACACACACACACACACACACACACACACACACACACACACACACACACACACACACACACACACACACACACACACACACACACACACACACACACACACACAAACACACACACACATAGTATTTGTGCCCTGATTTTGGGAACAGATTCTGTAGCAGCCTACAATGGCTCACTAACATTCAGTGTCGGGGACATTTGCACATAATGGTCACAAGTTTGGCAGTTTGTCACTTTAGATTTTTGTGGCAAAGCCCCACAGAAAGGCAGCCTATGTCCTCTCCCAGCGTTGTCTTTTTTTGTTTTAAAGAATGGAGCCTTACTGTGCTTCTTGCGATGCTTTTGCCAACGTGAGCAGGCCTCGGCGCGAATCGCAAGGCTCGTGGGCGTCGGTGTAGAGCTGAGCGGCTCGGTGGCCGTCCGAAAAATTCCCGCGGAACGCAACCGAAAGTGCCATCTCCACAAAAATCCGCCATCAAACCGCCGCCCACCGGCACCAACCGACGCTTACCGTTAGCACCCTCCCGGCCCAAAGACTGATTACACCGGCGTGCGATCCCATTGCTCAAGTCATGAACGTTCCTCGGTCCCCGCCGGTGTCCCACGCGGTTGCATCGACCGTGAATAAATCCGCTCCCATTGAAATTGAAGCCCACATCATCCCTCCTCGGGTTCGTGTAATAAACAGTTTTAGGGGGGGGGGTAGTCCCTTTGTTTGGGCGGACGGGGGGGGGGGGGGGGAGGGGGGGATATTGCTGACCTGAGCGTTAGGGGAGAACATTCATATTTATCGGGGGTAATTAGTCACAAAGAAAGAGATGCTGGAGGTACATAGAAAATATGAGTTCGATTGCGCTGCCCAGTCAAGCGGGTGTGAATTAGGGCCGTTGTGCCGGGCGTGAGTTATGACTCCTCTCAAAAACCTGGACTGGCTGTTCAGCGAATGCTGAGGGGGGGGGGCGGGGTAATGGGAAACGCCAACCTTGTTTTCTGATCTCCCTGTAAGACGATCGGTGACTAGTCACTCGTGTCAGTACTTTTCACTCTCACCCCCTCATCTCCCTCAAACCGTAGCCAGGATCCCACACACGCAATCGGGGAAATGGAGGAGGTGTCTGGAAAAATAAATAAAAACAGAACAAAAAATAAGTAATAATAATTTTAAAAAAAAGGTATTCTGCTGGAATTCCAAGCCATTCATCCCCGGTCATAGTTTTGTCTATTCTGCTTTTACGCGAGTGCGCTTGTGCTGGTTTTCAGGATTTACTGAATTAATGAAAACCCCGTGTGCTTGAAGGTCTGATGTATGATGGGGTTATTATTTTTTAGAATATTCTTATGTCCTTGTTTTTTTTTTTCCATTCCCGCTACAGTGTGGAAAATTAAACACTCAGGAGTTATCACACAGCAGTGTGCCTGCTTCTGCTGCAGGGTTTCTCCGTTTGTTTTTTTTACCGTACGAATCTCAGAGGGGAAGCAGAGAAGCTCTCTGTTTACTAGGTTTATGTCGCATAATCACAGCCCGTTTTTTTTTCTCTCCTCGTGGTGACTTCAGCAGGACTGCATTTTCCCCTTAATTCTGCTCACATAGTCCCACGACTGCTGGCGCCGAACTTCTTATGCACTGGGTGTCCTTTGTGTAAAAGTTTCGAGATAAATGATGAAAAGTTAAGCCGTTTAAAAGTTTATATTTTCAGAGTGATATTCTTCTTGAAAAGCTGTGAGGGGCCGAGGCTGTCGACAGACTGACTGATGGGCTAGAATGTCCAGGCGACACGTTTTCCTGAGAGATTGGCTGATTTGGGCAATCTCCGCCCAGCAGGTCAGATCTTCTTCCACAGCTCGAAGAAAACGTTGGCGAATGCCAGGCTCACACGTTACCGTAAAATGTCACAGCGTGGTGTAATACGCGAACGAGGCTGCCCGTGTCCAAATGCGCCGCACGGCAGCAGAAGCTGGGAATGAACGTACGAAAGTGAACGAAACAGCCGGCGAGAGAGAAGCCTCCGCATTTCTACGTTACATTCTAGCTCGTCTCCGCGCACACTTTTTTTAATTTGGCATGCTATATAACTATGTGGAGCCCGAACATTCGTTATGCTGATAAGGCTGTGTGCAACCTTGTGACAGGCTGACTACTATAGGGCAGCGACGCCTCGCTTCGCCCAAAAGAGCGATGGCCGCCGGCGGAGGTAAAGTGGGCGAGTGTAATAATGGCCGTGCCAGCGCTCATTGATTATACCGCCAGAAAATACAGATGAACCTCCTCCCTGCTCACCCCTCCTCTCTTTTTCTGCCTGATGATGGAAAATGGGGCGTCAGCACCCCGCGCCTGTGTTACGGGCGGCTCATCGATCGCCATCGGTCTGGGGCGGTTGACGTATAAAAAGCAGATATACGCACGCCGTACACGCAGTCCGCCCCAGCCACGGCAAACAAGCCATTCTGTTGCACGCCTCTTTCACGTGGCCAATGAGAAGATAACAAGGACAGGAAGACCTGTCTCTCATTCATACAATTCAGTTTACTCATCTTTCCCCACGTTACAATCCCAGTGGAGAGTCATCACCGATGGGTTACAACAGCTAATTGACCACTGAGTGAGTAATCAATACCTTAACAACATTAGCACAGTCCGTTTCCTTGAATGAGTCCAATCCTTTCCCCTGTATACTCCTAATTATACTCAGGCCCAGCCTTTATTGATCTGAATGACAGTTGTAAATTAAATTATTGGCAGTTATTTCTTGCATAAATAAATACTATCAGATGTAGAGTATTCTGGGGGCAATTGTAACAGGGGTCAATTGTAACACATTTTTTTGTTACAATTGCCCCCAACCCTGAACACATGAAACTAGCTAGCTTGCTGGATAGAATCTTAGCTCTAGCTTGTTTCAGATTGGTGCAATTTTATGGTGTTGCAATTGCCCCCAGAATACTCTACATTATTGTGTATTGATTAGGTACAGTTCCAACAAAATTATAATAGCCATTACTGTTACGAACCAGAAACGGGACGAACCCAAGTGCAACGACCAGGAGACAGATTCACAAAGAGGGTGTTTAATAAATTAAGTGTTGGGGTAGTCCCAACACTGTACAAGAGGGGAAAAAACACGATATCACACAGGAACAGTATGTAGCCCGGGACGGGCTGCTCCAAGCCGGAGCTGGACTGGCAGGCCTGGAATGTTTCGTTCCCAAACCGGAACTGGACTGGACAGGAACTGGACCGGGAGGTCCACACCGGAATCTGGGTCTGGAACAGTTTTGTTCCAAACCGGAACTGGACTGGACTGGAACTGGACCGGGAGGTCCACACTGGAACTGGGGTCTGGAACGGATTTGTTCCAAACCGGAACTGGACTGGACTGGAACTGGACTGGACTGGAACTGGACCGGGAGGTCCACACTGGAACAAGGGGTCTGGAACGGATTCGTTCCAAACCGGAACTGGACTGGACTGGAACTGGACCGGGAGGTCCACACTGGAACAATGGTCTGGAACGGATTTGTTCCAAACCGGAACTGGACTGGACAGGTAGGTGCGAGACTCACACCTGGACTGGAATTGCTGGGGAGCGGCTCACTACGGCAGGACAGGAACTGGACCGGATTGACTGCACCGGTACAGAACAAAAACAAAAGGTAGGGTTAGTGCAAGGGAAGGCACGGGAATGACCGGGAGGTTCTCACGGAGGTGCAGGGTTTGAGAGGGAGGTGGTTGGTGAAGCACGGCAGAGATGGGTTGTGTGGCGTAGCTGCGGTAGGTCCGGAAGGAGCTGACTGTCTCCAGAGCTCCAGGAGCCGGTGCCGAAGAACTCGTTGGCTTCTTCGGTCGGACAGGAACAACTGGAGGGTAGCCAGGTAGCAAGCTCTCCCGGAGCCTACACGAGCTGGAGGTGGAGGTACCGCAACACACACAACGATAACGGGGGGGAAACGAACACTGCCACGGGTGAATGGGAGCTGGGTTAGATGGAGGAGAAGGGAAACAGGTTAGCTGCATGCACGACAAGAATTGACGGGGTGGTTAACTACCAGACTGTAGTTAGGAGCCGAACCCAAGCTGCACGGGGATAATATTCCCCGACCAAGCGAGTAGTTCTCTTTAACACGACCAGGAAAACAACGAGCATGAACACCGGGTGACGAACGTTAACGAACTGGCGCCGACTGGCAGCCAGCCGAAGGACTAAATAGTGAGGTTAATAATAGAACTAAACAAGGGACAGGTGTGGAAAATCAGCAGGAGTGATTACAAGACACCAGGTGAGGGAATGCATGCAACGAGGGGGGACGGAGTGAAAAGGCGGAAGTGAGACAACCAAACGAACAAGACAGGGAAGGAAACGCCCAGACCGCAGCAGCGGGGAAAACACGGACAAAAGGATCCAACATGACACGGAGGGAAAACAGGAAAATACAGAAAACGAGCAGGAAGGGAGCGGAACATTACAATTACAGCTACATTGAATAGTTTGTAATAAGAACAACCATCCCCATATCTTTTTCCTCCTTGCATTAATAATTCCTTTTTAATTAGATTTTTTCTTTAGGAAGTAATGCTTTGTGAACCCTTTTATTTTCGACAAACCTGACATTTGTATTAATTAACGCTCAAGCGTTAGCTTCGAATGGGAAGCAAGTTCTGTTAATAACAACAAATTAATTTGATTCAGAACATTTTTATTTTGGAGGCAGTCCACTTGTTATACACCAAAACAAGTCACAAAAAAATAAATTAATAAAAAAAACTAAATCCAAATCCTTTTATCAGTGAACAATTTCATCTCTTATTAAAATCAAACTGAAGCCCGATTCTTCATAGCAATCAAAAGCCCCCTGAGGTAGACTGCCATCAAAAGCTGTGGAAGCACTGTTTTGCTGGCTCAACCGCTTTTATAGATATTTTGGAGAACTGAGGCATGTATTTAAATTAGACATGGCTTTTAATTACTTTGTTGCAGTGTAATTTCCTAGCTATGGGCTGTGAATACCTTATTGGGAGCACATTATCATAATTCCTCCACATTTACAACAAGCGCTCATATTGGAAGCCCTGTGATATTGCACTGTATATATTAATTGAAATAAAAATGTCAACTTCACAGAATTCAAATACTTTTGCTGGTTTGAAAACAAAATGATCAATGGCAGAAAAAAAGAATAAAAAACGAACAAAAAAAAACATTTTCTGCGATGAAATCCTCGTGTACTTAATTGAGAACGTTTAAACACGCTGAGTTCAGGAGACAATCGCAATGACTTCCAAGAGGCGATGCTCTCTCGCTGACGATACAAATGTGCAATGCCACGGACGCGTATGAACAATAGAGGCAATTTTCAAAAACAAACAGGGAAATGTCAGGAACGATGCGTTGAAGAACCACGAGAGATATTCGCCCTGAAGAAAGCTTTGTTTTTTTTAAATCAAAATGAATAGAGTAAAAGAAAGAAGAGGGGAGAGAGAGAGAGACTATAAAAAAAAAAAAACTTAAACTAAAAAAGTCAAAAATGGCCTGTCAGATTTTTTTCAGAACTTGTCGAAACGGCAGGGCAGGTCTCGGCAGAGTGCTCTTGTATTTAAAAAGCGGCGATTTGAATATGCTGCGAGGGAGACGGGGGCGAGCGGGCTGAGAGCTAACGGGAACGGCCGCTGTATAGCCGGTCTCTCTGCGGATGCCTGCTCGGGATCCCGGCACATTGATTTCTCTTCACAGCGCTGTTTTCTCTTTCTCTTTCTCTCTCTCTCTCTCTCTCTATTTGGAAGGCTGGAGGGAAAGCACCCCTTTCAAGGAGGGAGATCAAAACAGGCATCAGTCCACCTGGGCTACCCCAGAGTTGGAATAAAAGAAGAAGGGAGAAAAAAAACAAGGTCCCGTGGCATTTTGCTGTCAAAGTAAAACATTTGCATCTTATATGTAGGCAGAGCTGTATTTGTTTGGCAATTAGGGAACTAGCATTGAGCACTGTGAACGTAAGGGGTTGCTTCATATAAAAATGATGTAAAAAAAAAAAAAAATGTATTAATGCATTGCATAAGAGGAGGTCCATAGAGAGCCGCACCATACTCTGCCTATGGTGAAGCTGTATTAAGAATCTTCCACAAACTGTACTGATGCAGGGGAGGAAGTGGATGCTTGTGTGTGTTGGGGTTGGGGGGGGGTGGATATTTCTGAGCACTAACCATGACTTGGATGGACAACTTACACAAGTAATACCACACATTCATCGATGGAAACATATGGAAACCATGTTGTTACGGTACACACACACACACACACACACACACACACACACACACACACACACACACACACACACACACACACACACACACACACACACACACACACACACACACACACACACACACAACATTCAGCCTTATCCAGAGTGACTAACATACTTACAATCCACTTAAACAACTGGATATTTACTGAAGCAATTCAAGTACTATGCCTTGCGCAAGGGTACAAGTCAATGTCCCTCCTGGAGCCCACACCCATCTTTTATTTAAACCTGAGTTACAAGCCCAGTTACACAATTTTACAAACCCCATACTTTTAACTCTTGCTTCTAATAGACTCTAGCTTTTATGATATCACACAGAGCATGTTATATCCACCAGGTAAATAGTTTCATGAAAAATCATTTTGTAATGAACTGATGGATATACATTATAGCCACACTTACACTGTATGGGGAGAAAAACAAAAACACATCAATTTCAACACCTTCACAGGGACTTCACAGGGACTTCACAGGGGTGAGCTGGTGTCTTGATGTTTTGGGCCTGTGCAACTTCCCAAGAGAGGCTGTAATGAAATATATCAGGTAAATAAAGCTCTCTGAAGTTTGCACTGTTGTTTATGGTTTAGTATATCTCCTCTATTGCCTCTCAGGTGTGGTAAGAGGTGGGCCGATGTTGAATATTTATGGGATTGGCTCGGTGTGAAATTGCTTTGGCCCGATGTCACTGTGCCTGGGCGCCTTCCCGATACTGTGTAATCCCGTAAAGTGACCCTTCTCACAGCCAATGGGAGAGAAGGTCCCAGAGACGGTAACGTAATTGCTTCCGTTTGACGGAATGAAAGGCGGAATTTGGCTTATACGTCTGACGTGTTTTTCTATGAGAGTGTTGCAATAGCAATAGCAATAGCAAACTGAACATAACGTTGTGCTATTCAATCACCATGTTTGGTTCAGGAACTTACTGAAACCTTTATACAAACCACGTGAACATATGGCATATGACATGGTGTGTGTGTGTGTGTGCACGCCTATGTGTGTGCATTAATGTATATGCATGAGAGATGGGGGAGGTCAGGAGTACACAAACGTAAATTAACTGACTTCAAGTACTTTCTAGACAGCGATCCTGATTGGACAATAGAGGCTCATGTGACCTGATCTTGGAATTGAAGGTGGGTAGCTACACCCTAAATTATTGGGAAGAATTATTGCGGGAATCAAAGTGTTAGGCCTGGATTTGTTTTGATGTTTGCAGCATACATTAAAATATTATGATCTAAAGAAATAAAATCTGTCAAGCACTGTCCGCACTAGAACTGTAGAATGTTCTATTCACTCAAAAAGGATTATTCAATGTGTAACAATATCTTACCAGAGATTCTATTAAAAAAAGTGATACATTATTAAGTCACAGGACATCTTGGACACCTTTGGATCACAACATGTAAAATTTGAGCGCCATCCATAAGTGGGTAATACAATGAATGTAAATTTCAGTATTAATGGATTTACATTTTTATGTATTGAGCTCTACACATTGATGGTGTATCCGTTTAGGTGCAGACAGTTGCCGTTATTGACTTTGCTCTGAACAACTGTCTATGGAAATTAATAATGACTCTTCTTTTGTTCAATGTAATTGCGATTCTAAAATCAATTCCAGATTTTACAAGGACATTTTCTATGCATATTTAAACATCAATCCCCAATAAATTGTTTGGACAAATGTACTTTACCAAGAATGCACTAAATTTAAATGGCTGTTTTAAATCTCTTTACTTTTTTAGGGTCTGTCCACAAAAAAACATAATTGCTTTTTTTTAAAGAACAATGCTTGAGGCCCAACTGGTTTGGGGCCCTCAAATGCCATGTCAGCACCATAAAAATATGAGTTCAGCTGACAAAAAAAAAGAAAAAAAAGAAATTCAATAACATAAAACGGGGCCGGGCGGCTCAGCAACTCTATCAAGCTCTCCGCATCGGCAGGGAACAAATCAGCCTGTTAATGCAGGAAACGGGAAAGCCAGCTCCCTGTGACAGCGAAATGCATCCTGGGAAAGGAGAAGAACATGGAAATGGAGGACGTGCTACATTAAGCAATAATTGGATGTGGGCGGCTCTGGCGGCTCTGACTATGAAGACGGCCCATTCCGCTGCTCTGGGGGGAGATGACACCGGGAGAATGCGGGTTTCCATTTGCACTGCTTCAGATGGTTACTTCAGATTAAGTGGGGGAGATTGAACGCATACACGTCCCCTCACGCGCATACGCGTCCCCTCACGCGCATACGCGTCCCCTCACGTGCAGGGGGTAGCCTACGACAGCCAGCACTGGGAAACTATGGAGGCGGAGCAATTTCACAATCCCGTGTCTACCCTCCGGAGCCTACTCCTTAATGCGAAATCTGTCTTTTAGCTCTTATTTTGGTGTAATGTTTGAAAAAGGGGGACATTTCTAATAGTTTGAAGTGCTATTTTCTTCGTCCAAATGGAATGCAAGCTATAACACACGCTAGCTGGATAGTTTTGCTGTCTGGTATTAGTTTTTAGAGCAAACTTTGGCAGAACTTGTGGGAAAGTTTAGACTATTTTGAAATCATGCCAAATGTGCCAAGCTAGATATAATACGAACCAATCAGAGCATGATGTTTTAATATGACATCTAACTAACAAAAAAAAACAGTTATAAATTGATGCAAAGCAAACCGCTGTCTTTGAAGAGTTTATTTTTGGTTCTAGTGGTTGAGTGGCTGAAGCTGTATCACTATGGTGGGATTCTACAATTACATAAATAGCTAAATAATTAAATAATTTTAAGAAAGCTTTGAAGGCCAACAGGTCCTGGGATCTCCAGAGTAAAATGAGGCCAGGCGGGGCCTGACAGAGTGGGTTTGACGGGTCCAGATGAACAGCGACAGGACAGGCTGTGATCTAAAGACGGAACGCACACAGCAATTATTACGCTGCCGCCACCGTGCACTGGACTCCTCCCCCTGGACGGAATGTGCCAGTCTGTCAAAAGCTATTCTAGGCTTCGGCCCTGAAACGGCTCCATGTCAGTCAACGACGAGGCCCCGCCCATCTTTTTTAGCATCTGTTCTCACAGAAATAGAACAACTAGAAATGATGTCTATAAATAGCCATGTCAAGGGCCAGCCATAATCTTTGCTGGTAATTCACAATGACAAAATAAAAAGTTAATGTACCCGGTCTGTTTGACTTGCTCTTGTGGGGGTTTATGCTGGGTTTTTCTGTGAAGTGTATTGTGACAACTACTTGTGAAATGCGCTATATGAATAAATATCAATTTGATTTGTTCAAGATTGTAATTTTGACTGGATAGTTTTCCACAAATCAACCGTAAATATTCCTGTGGTTGCATACAGTGCCTATAGCTGTCCGTCACAAGGTCCAGGGGCGAAGCGGTCAGAAAATGATTTCTACAATGTTTCTCACACAATTTAACAGCCATATATGGTGAATGCCACCACCGGTTTCTCCAATCTCTCTGCCTTGCTCAGGCCACTGACTGTGAAACATGATACACACAGTTTAACCTCCCACAAATATCCATGTACCAGAAGGTACAGAAGGCATGGAGAAACGGACATTGTAAATGCAGTATTGGTGAAATTCAAGAAGGCTTGTAGACTTCCGTTTATTTCCATCTCTGAAAACGACTGTGTAATGTGTACTACACAATCTTTTAGTCAATTGTGTGAATGAGTGTCTTTGCAATTAAACACGTTAGTAAATTATGCAGTACACACTCCACTGTTGTGCTAGATGGTTTCACAAACTGCTCAAAACTACTCAATACAACTCTTGTTTGAAATGGGATATTGACAATAGTGGCAAAACTCTTTGCAACAGGTGGTTTTCTTTGTGTTAGCAAGTAGCGCTGCAAGCTTAAAGACCATATTGTCATCATGGCATTGATCAAGATCAAGATTAGATGCTTTTCCAGACCGTGTTGATATGGCAATAGGAGGATTCTCTTGGTTGTGTCTTGTGTCAATATTTGATGGAGAAAAAATTGATTTTAATACTTGGTCTCAGAGCTTCATTACTCACCGCATATTCATACGTTTTTGTTAAATATTTTGTATTGCAATATAAAGAGCATAGGCAATTGTATTACTGTATAGCATTATGATATTGCATATTTAGCCAAAATATAGACACAGACACATATGGATAGCACATGAATATGAAACACGATATGTAAAATATAGTATGGCTTAACACAATACAGAACAGATGTCTTGACTGTTGGGTTATGATAACAGTGTATCAGTGATGTGGATTATGGACAATATCAGGCATCCAAAATATACTAGTGATGTACCATGGAACTTTCAACCTGTCCAGCCAGATTGATTGACAAGCAAAAAGGATATCTGATGCAGAGACCCTTTATAAGATCCAGATTATTTTTACAGATTAAATGTATTCATAGATAACAGTCACTTTTCTCCACCTGCTTGATGTCCCATGATGAATTGAACATGGTCAGTGATGACCATGCTACAATATGAAAACACACACACACACACACACACACACACACACACACACACACACACACACACACACACACACACACACACACACCATACTTCCAATGTGAAGCCACAACACTTCATGGGCTTTGAGCTTTGATTCATATATCCATTTACTGGGAGGAAACAAGATGGGGGCTTATTGTAAATAAATTGTTGTGCCTGACATGAACAGCCCTCCATTGGCTGCCTTGCGTTAAACCCCCCACCGCCCCCAACCCCAAATCCCAGTCTTCTCCAGAGAATTCTGAAGTAGCTCTAAATACATAATGTAAAGGCCGTTTGATTAGGATATAGAGGGGTGCTTTTGAGGGTCTGGTGCTTGGTATTCACTGGAAGGAGGGGGGCAGCAGGGGTGTTGTCCTGACAGTCCCATCCCTCTCTGTCTCTCCACATCCATTCAGTCTCCTCTGACAGCCGTTAGCCATGCAGAACACTGCCTGCAAGCCGGGTAATTCATATTCCCTATCTCCCTACTTGCGTCCGCCAATTCAGTGTGTGTGTGTGTGTAGGTAGGTTACTCTATTTCTATCACATTCCCACTTTTCCTCCCTCTCTCTCTCTCAAATTGAATCATCCTTTATTGGCAGGATAATTGTAGCAAAGGTATTGCCAAGGCACATACAGAACAGTAGGACTTAGTAAATATTTAACTATCCCATATTGTATAGCATACAATCAAACAAAGGAATAAAAATTATATTACTATATAATAATAATAAAAACTATTCTCTCTCTCTCTCTCTCTCTCTCTCTCTCTCTCTCTCTCTCTCTCTCTCTCTCTCTCTCTCTCTCTCTCTCTCTCTCTCTCTCTCTCAATTCAATTCAATTCAATTCAAAAAATGCTTTATTGGCATGAATGTTTCAAAACAATATTGCCAAAGCAGGTAACGGATAATATTGTAAACTGCATTTACAATCTAAATAAAGAAAATAAAATAAATACATTCACAAATTAGGAACAGGTAGACATAATGATAATGTACATACATACATACATACATACTGTACATACATAAATACATACATAGTGCTTTTCCCCTATGCCTTTGGTTCTAACAGGTTGACCCTCAGGTTGTGCTCTCTCTCTCTCTCTCTCTCTCTCTCTCAGAAAATCAAGAGCCTGAGAACTAAGGGCAAGGATGACTAAGCTGGCCTCCTGCTCGCCTCCTGCTCGCCGCTAACTCCCGGTTAGGGCTTTTAGCGCTAATGAGGGGGACACCTGGTGTTATACTGAACAAACAAGGATCTTGCACGCGCACTTTTCATACTTTTTGAACACAATATATTGTCCTCAACAGAAAGCCATGCTACGCAGAATTACTTGGCATGTTTTGACTTGGACTGACCGCTAACATTGAGGCACTGCCACAGGCAACTGAACTCTCCAATTTGCTTGAAGAGCGTAAAGTGGCAGTTAAGAGGAAATTGGCGGCGGAAACATACGCTCACACCCCGGGGGGCTGCTGGGACGGCGTGCGCGAACAGTGGCGGAAGCGGAGAGAGGCGGGAGTTGGCGGAAATGCTGCAGTCCAGTTGAAAGCTACCGTTTCCTACAGTACAAAATCCTTTGCATGTTTTTTTTCTGGAGGTTTGAGAATATTTACAGCCTGTCTGCGATAAGATGACAATACATTCATTCACAACACTACCCACAGTCAGGTACCGTAGCATACGTCGACATTTCAGCCAATCTAGGAATTCTATATCTATGTTGAAGTCAGTGTGACATGCCCATAGGGTATACTGCATGGAATGACTGTAGCATGTAGTTCATGCCTGATTTTAAAGGCGTGTCACAAATTATGGCCCTTGGCACGTACGGCCGGTGTTCATTAACGGTACGTAGCGGTCTCAAGCCTGTCTCGCCATTAGGCAGAATTATTCTGCCTCGTCTCTGACATTGGTTATGCTTCAGTGCGAGGTGCTGTTAATCTGTCCGGAACCAATTCGTGATTTCCTAACGGGATTCGTTTTGAATCTCAGAGAAGCGGCGTGTGGGATGGAATTAAGCGAGCGTCACAGCGGGTTTCCCTCCCATTGACAACCCATGGCCAGTTACAGTCAGCGTCGTGTTAGACATAGATGTGACATTTAAAAATGAGACGTATTTTCCACAGTAAGACATATTTGTTTGGGTAACATACACTGTCTGATTTTCACATTTCTCACCATAGAGAAATTCAGCACCCCAAACATACAGCTGGGTTGCTTGCCTGCAGAATTGAAGTCCCCCATCCCGATTATTGCAAGCCTTTAGGTACATGCTCCAACCTCTGACTTTAACATATGGTTGCTGTTAGACAACATCCATAGACTATACCGAAAGGCCAGGCATTGACATTGTGCATGTGAAAAGGACATTATGTGACAAGGAAATGCATTCTTTCCGGCAGATATCTTGGCTCCCTTCAAAACATTGGAGCCAACATGGCGTTTATGACTCATATTAAAAACAGTTAGGTAGAGCTTGGAGAACTGAAACCACGACATCATATGACTACCCATGTCCTTATTATGATTTAATATGAATCTTAAATGCCAACGTGGCATTGACACAAGATACATTATTATTGGAGATTGGATAATTGAAACCATTACATCATATCTCTCCCTATGGCCTTAATATGAAAAGAAGTAATGAATCTGCTCTCTCCTGAATGCAAGTGCTCAGGGACATTTACTTGTGAAACAAACGTCCGGATTGGCAGAGCTCTGTTTTGCAATGCCACACTGAGACTCAGTTAGAAACAAACCCTCCATTTATGAAGTTCTCACAAACTCCCAAAAATGTGTTTTTTAAATTTTGTTTCCTCTGCTGCCAGAAGCCGGTGGTCCTCTGTGCTCTTTCCCCTTTGTGCTCAAGATGCTCTCCCCCATTTTTGTGACAAATTGGCCCCCATTGTTTATGGCTGTGGTCTGCTGGTGGGTGATTATGGCTGGCAGTCAACCGCATCACATGTGTGCCCGCCCCACCTCCCCTTCTCCCCCCACCCCCAAACCGCGCTCCTCCTGCATCGCCGTCGTCCTGGCAATGCAGCGTTTCCGCACCCCTGCCGGACGCCCCGTGCGAACGCACCATCCTTCTGTTTCTCTCTCACCCCCCTCCACTCTCTTCGTAAATACACCTCCCCCACGTGAAAAATAGCTGTCACCCAGCAAGAAAGCTGCCGCCCAAAACCCACGCCAACGTGCCGTTTTGACACGCTTTTTAAAAAAAAAAAATTTTTAATACGTGAATGGACACACACCATTTGGACACGCATCACGCTTTACGTTTTTTTTTTTTTTTTTTGGTGTTGTTGTTGTTGTTATTGTAAAATCACACCTGCTTCTAAGATTATTCTATTGAGTAGGCCGACCCTTCTGCATCAGCGAATGACGAATTGTTCGGTGCTTTTCAGTGCACGGCAAGACACACAATAGGCAGAAACGAGCAAAGCTATGGTCACGTCTACAGTAAAGCATGGACATTCCATGTATAGGAAAATCACATTATGCAATTACAGTATACAATTACAGTATACAATTACAGTATACAATTACAGTATACAATTACAGTATACAATTACAGTATACAATTACAGTATACAAAACCCACTGGAACTGTAGTCAGGCTCCCTGCAGCTACCTTCTCTGCCAAGAGGCCTTTGGACACAGATCCCTTTGTTCTTAGTCAGCTGGTATCTTTGAATCTTTGAACAAGCGGCATCAAACAGCGTAATACCGTCCCCCTCTCAAACAGCGTAATACCGCCCCCCTCTCAAACAGCGTAATACCGCCCCCCTCTCAAACAGCGTAATACCGCCCCCCTCTCAAACAGCGTAATACCGTCCCCCTCTCAAACAGCGTAATACCGCCCCCCTCTCAAACAGCGTAATACCGTCCCCCTCTCAAACAGCGTAATACCGCCCCCCTCTCAAACAGCGTAATACCGCCCCCCTCTCAAACAGCGTAATACCGCCCCCCTCTCAAACAGCGTAATACCGTCCCCCTCTCAAACAGCGTAATACCGTCCCCCTCTCAAACAGCGTAATACCGTCCCCCTCTCAAACAGCGTAATACCGCCCCCCTCTCAAACAGCGTAATACCGTCCCCCTCTCAAACAGCGTAATACCGTCCCCCTCTCAAACAGCGTAATACCGTCCCCCTCTCAAACAGCGTAATACCGTCCCCCTCTCAAACAGCGTAATACCGTCCCCCTCTCAAACAGCGTAATACCGTCCCCCTCTCAAACAGCGTAATACCGTCCCCCTCTCAAACAGCGTAATACCGCCCCCCTCTCAAACAGCGTAATACCGCCCCCCTCTCAAACAGCGTAATACCGTCCCCCTCTCAAACAGCGTAATACCGCCCCCCTCTCAAACAGCGTAATACCGTCCCCCTCTCAAACAGCGTAATACCATCCCCCTCTCAAACAGCGTAATACCGTCCCCCTCTCAAACAGCGTAATACCGTCCCCCTCTCAAACAGCGTAATACCGTCCCCCTCTCAAACAGCGTAATACCGTCCCCCTCTCAAACAGCGTAATACCGTCCCCCTCTCAAACAGCGTAATACCGTCCCCCTCTCAAACAGCGTAATACCGTCCCCCTCTCAAACAGCGTAATACCGTCCCCCTCTCAAACAGCGTAATACCGTCCCCCTCTCAAACAGCGTAATACCGCCCCCCTCTCAAACAGCGTAATACCGTCCCCCTCTCAAACAGCGTAATACCATCCCCCTCTCAAACAGCGTAATACCGTCCCCCTCTCAAACAGCGTAATACCGTCCCCCTCTCAAACAGCGTAATACCGTCCCCCTCTCAAACAGCGTAATACCGTCCCCCTCTCAAACAGCGTAATACCGTCCCCCTCTCAAACAGCGTAATACCGTCCCCCTCTCAAACAGCGTAATACCGTCCCCCTCTCAAACAGCGTAATACCGTCCCCCTCTCAAACAGCGTAATACCGTCCCCTCTCAAACAGCGTAATACCGTCCCCCTCTCAAACAGCGTAATACCGTCCCCCTCTCAAACAGCGTAATACCGTCCCCCTCTCAAACAGCGTAATACCGTCCCCCTCTCAAACAGCGTAATACCATCCCCCTCTCAAACAGCGTAATACCGTCCCCCTCTCAAACAGCGTAATACCGTCCCCCTCTCAAACAGCGTAATACCGTCCCCCTCTCAAACAGCGTAATACCGTCCCCCTCTCAAACAGCGTAATACCGTCCCCCTCTCAAACAGCGTAATACCGTCCCCCTCTCAAACAGCGTAATACCGTCCCCCTCTCAAACAGCGTAATACCGTCCCCCTCTCAAACAGCGTAATACCGTCCCCCTCTCAAACAGCGTAATACCGTCCCCCTCTCAAACAGCGTAATACCGTCCCCCTCTCAAACAGCGTAATACCGTCCCCCTCTCAAACAGCGTAATACCGTCCCCCTCTCAAACAGCGTAATACCGCCCCCCTCTCAAACAGCGTAATACCGTCCCCCTCTCAAACAGCGTAATACCATCCCCCTCTCAAACAGCGTAATACCGTCCCCCTCTCAAACAGCGTAATACCGTCCCCCTCTCAAACAGCGTAATACCGTCCCCCTCTCAAACAGCGTAATACCGTCCCCCTCTCAAACAGCGTAATACCGTCCCCCTCTCAAACAGCGTAATACCGTCCCCCTCTCAAACAGCGTAATACCGTCCCCCTCTCAAACAGCGTAATACCGTCCCCCTCTCAAACAGCGTAATACCGTCCCCTCTCAAACAGCGTAATACCGTCCCCCTCTCAAACAGCGTAATACCGTCCCCCTCTCAAACAGCGTAATACCGTCCCCCTCTCAAACAGCGTAATACCGTCCCCCTCTCAAACAGCGTAATACCATCCCCCTCTCAAACAGCGTAATACCGTCCCCCTCTCAAACAGCGTAATACCGTCCCCCTCTCAAACAGCGTAATACCGTCCCCCTCTCAAACAGCGTAATACCGTCCCCCTCTCAAACAGCGTAATACCGTCCCCCTCTCAAACAGCGTAATACCGTCCCCCTCTCAAACAGCGTAATACCGTCCCCCTCTCAAACAGCGTAATACCGTCCCCCTCTCAAACAGCGTAATACCGTCCCCCTCTCAAACAGAACACCATGATGAAAAAAGTGATATTCATACATTCTGTCCATCTGAGGAAATACAGTGCACGAATTAGAAGGAATTAAAATAATTAAAAATATCTACAAACTTGTCAAACTGGCTGACTATTTCAGCTGCTACTGCCACTATAAGGTTCCAATACAAGGGCTACTTAAAAAACACAAGGCATAATGTCTTATTTTAATATTTGTTTAAAAATAAAAATAAAAAACCTGTGAGTGTTTACAAACGGTTTTGTTTATCGTAGTAACAATTTCATTGGCCGTTGTATTCGAGCTAATATAAAAGGCCCCGACGGCGGATTGTTCTGAATGTAATTTCTGTGAATGAAGAGTTTGTTTCAAGAGCCCGCCCAAGGACACTCAGCTGCAACTATGAATCCTGACCCTCGGTTGGGGAACGGAGCACATTGCACAGCCAGCTGCTTAATTGTTTGAGTGAGTTAATCACCAATCAGTCTAAACGGTTTTACACAGACCCTGCCAGTGTCCTGGAGTGGAGTGGAAATGGGTGAAAATTGGACTTGATGATTTAATTACGTGAAGTTATTGACTAATTGACAAGCTCTGGTGCCAATGCTTAAATCCAACATACGGCAGCATGTCCGTCCGATGCAGGGTGAGAAATTACGCACTGCGGTGAAAGCCACAACGCCTGATACTCCTCCCTTTCAATCTGCCGGCTAAAACCTGCTGCTTCCTCTCAACGCAAATGCACATTCAGGTGGTAAGCAGGACTTTTACACTGAGATTATTACCGGTCTTGTGAATTTCTATCCAAGGTGGGACACTGCCCTTGAAACACTCAGAAATGTATGTTATCTGAGTGACATCAGTCAAATATCCAGACATATAATCATATAATAATGTTAAAAAGTAAATGATGTAAGCCCATGGATGTGGTAATAAGCAAGTAATGGAATGTATTTGGACACTAATGAGTAAGGACATTAATAACATAACACGGCCTGGAGACAATTATAGGTTAGCCATTTGATGTGTTCAGCTTGCTTGATGAAATGAGCAGAATAAGAAGTGAGCAGGGTTTTTCCCCCAGTAATGATCGGGTCACGTGATGCACATGGGACCTCTGATTGGCACATTGACACAGTAACGTTGACTTTGATCATCGCTGTTTGTCTGTGGGGTGAGTGCAGATAATTATCTCTCTTTCAGGCCTAAAATTCTTCACACGACACGTCCAATATTCCACACAACCCCCCCCCCCCCCCCCCCCCAAAAAAAAGTTGTGAAGGAAAAGTTCACCCTCCTCAAAGATCCAAGTCAGGCCCACATGTGTTTGGCTTTGAAAAACTCAGTACCAAGACCTAGCATCACCGCCGCCTAGCATCACCCCACCGGGGCCTGTAGATAAAATAAATACATAAATTACCCATTTTACATCTTTTCTGCTGTCCGTCCATGATTTACAATATCCTGCTTTACAGGTAGTTTTCTGCAAAGCATGCCATATAAACCGTTTGACTGAGTAATTTACAGATTAAATGGCTTACACCAGCTCTTATATCCCGGGCGGTTTTGCTGTAGTATAACATCAGCTATTTACAGGCACTGTGACGGCGTGATTCCGAGTTCATAAAATCTCTCAGTTACTTACTATGCCTTGTAAAAGCCACCTGTAAAGCAGTATTTAATTGGAAATTTACAACAGTGGTTCTGAACATTACAAAGTCATATTCCCCTCCCACACACACACCATGCATTCCTGCTGACAGTTGAGACTTGTACTCACTGCCACCAGCAGGGGGGGATATTGCATATGAATGGCACCGGTCAAAAAGTGTCACGTGAGCGATTCCATTCCTTCTTACCAGTGAAGCTTTTATCAGGCTTGCTACTGAAATGTACCTAAAATGGAGGAAATACGGCTGAAATTTGTGCTATGCAAATATCACTATGTATGAGAAGCAGACTAATTTGTTTTGAAATGGGGCACTTGCATTGTGACTGCTTATAGAGCCTCATTACACTGCATTCATAACATGGCATGTTTATTTTTTATTTTTTTTGGGGTGGATCTATATTTTTAATACTAATAATGTATAGGTCTTTCTACAAGGAAATGTTTACACTTAACCTCAGTAGAACTATACTCCAAGAACACGGCCTCATACATGTATATAATATTTATAAGCCATTAATAACTGTACTTTCGGACTTATCTATTGTCTGTTGTAGGGGAAAGACTTGCTTAGTGTATGCGGTATATAAAGTTAAACATGCTGCTGTTCAAAATGTATTACTGCCTGTGCGTATGTGTGTGCATACACAGTCATGTTTTATAAATCCGGACTTATGTAAATTGTTTCAGAGAAATTAAAAAGAATTAACAGGGACCAAGAGAAACCCCAGAAAAAAACAGAGCCAACAACACTGCAATTAAATGTAAAAAAAAAATTTAAATATTAGAAATAAGAATTGAGTCAGGCACACAGTACAATAATATCCTCTTCATAATATCCTCTTCATCTTCTTCACTTTCTTCATAATTCAGTAATTCAAAAGGTTTGGAGAAGCACTTTTCCATAGGACATTTATTTTGATAATGAGAATTATGGGATTATTTACTTCACAAGTAAAGGGCAGCCTGCGTCATAATTGTACACATGTATGCAGTTAGAGAAAGATGTTCATTTTCTAATAATCCCTCCCTCTCTACCTGTATTTGGGGTGATGTTTCATCTCAGTATCACGCTAGGTGCCTTCTAAAGACCGTCCTCTTGGATTTGCATTTACTTTGTGTATGTGGCACCCGGGGTAATCACTCAGACGAGCTGTCGCGCCGTTAAATAGGGCTTGATGTCTGCAATGCATCAAGCGTTAGTGACTCCCCTCCCCCTGCCAGAGTGATGCCAGCCATGCTTGTTTATTCATTAACGCTCGCTAATTAATTCCGGAGACCTGCGGTTTGGAAGAGAGACGGGCGGAGCCGTTGCGGCGGTGGAACGGCATGCTGGACGGGCTATGTGCTATGGATGGGAGATATTATTCACTCCGGAGGGACGCTGTGAGTGGCAAAGGTTGGCATATGGGCTGGCATAGACCTGTACTGTATCTACACTATGGATGGTCTGTAAGTATGCATAGACCTGTACTGTATCTGCACTATGGATGGTCTGTAAGTATGCATAGACCTGTACTGTATCTGCACTATGGATGGTCTGTAAGTATGCATAGACCTGTACTGTATCTACACTATGGATGGTCTGTAAGTATGCATAGACCTGTACTGTATCTACACTATGGATGGTCTGTAAGTGTGCATAGACCTGTACTGTATCTACACTATGGATGGTCTGTAAGTGTGCATAGACCTGTACTGTATCTACACTATGGATGGTCTGTAAGTGTGCATAGACCTGTACTGTATCTGCACTATGGATGGTCTGTAAGTATGCATAGACCTGTACTGTATCTACACTATGGATGGTCTGTAAGTGTGCATAGACCTGTACTGTATCTACACTATGGATGGTCTGTAAGTGTGCATAGACCTGTACTGTATCTGCACTATGGATGGTCTGTAAGTGTGCATAGACCTGTACTGTATCTGCACTATGGATGGTCTGTAAGTATGCATAGACCTGTACTGTATCTGCACTATGGATGGTCTGTAAGTGTGCATAGACCTGTACTGTATCTGCACTATGGATGGTCTGTAAGTATGCATAGACCTGTACTGTATCTACACTATGGATGGTCTGTAAGTGTGCATAGACCTGTACTGTATCTGCACTATGGATGGTCTGTAAGTGTGCATAGACCTGTACTGTATCTACACTATGGATGCTCTGTAAGTGTGCATAGACCTGTACTGTATCTGCACTATGGATGGTCTGTAAGTGTGCATAGACCTGTACTGTATCTACACTATGGATGCTCTGTAAGTGTGCATAGACCTGTACTGTATCTACACTATGGATGCTCTGTAAGTGTGCATAGACCTGTACTGTATCTGCACTATGGATGGTCTGTAAGTATGCATAGACCTGTACTGTATCTACACTATGGATGGTCTGTAAGTGTGCATAGACCTGTACTGTATCTGCACTATGGATGGTCTGTAAGTGTGCATAGACCTGTACTGTATCTACACTATGGATGCTCTGTAAGTGTGCATAGACCTGTACTGTATCTGCACTATGGATGGTCTGTAAGTGTGCATAGACCTGTACTGTATCTGCACTATGGATGGTCTGTAAGTGTGCATAGACCTGTACTGTATCTACACTATGGATGCTCTGTAAGTGTGCATAGACCTGTACTGTATCTACACTATGGATGCTCTGTAAGTGTGCATAGACCTGTACTGTATCTGCACTATGGATGGTCTGTAAGTGTGCATAGACCTGTACTGTATCTGCACTATGGATGGTCTGTAAGTGTGCATAGACCTGTAAATTGGGAATTTTAAAAAAAACTGTCCATTTATATGAAGAATGTCAGAATCAATTTGCTGTAATGAGCGCACAGCACTTACCTGAGGCACCTGCTGTGATTCTGAGAAAATCAAATTCACGACAGAACAAAAAAAAACACAGCCTGCCCTGTCTGGTCATTATTGAATTAAAGCTTTTTCATTCAGAAATTCTCTCAATTAGCCTAGATCCAAATATATAGCTTGCAACATGATTACAACAATGATTCAACTCCCCCTCCTTAGTTCACAATTGAGCATACATTGACTGGGCAATTGCAACATGTGGTTATTAATGACTATGGGCCAATGTGTTCTTAAAACCCTTGAGTGAAACACACAGACAGTTATGTTTAATTTGTATTCTTTATAGCCTGTTTTTTTCAATAGGGGTGGGGAGTCGTGGGGTCTGTGGATCCAGGGTGGTCCTTAAAGGTACGGTAGGGGGGTCCAGACTTGATATGCAATAACTATATAGATTTCAGAAAATATGTTTTTAAAGATATAATGGAAATTAAAATAGTTGTAACTTATAATGGGGGACCCCTGGACGCATTTGAGCCTGGTTGGGGGTGTGCTTAGATCAGAAATGGCTGTACAACATCCGCTTTATAGCACTTGGTGAACTTGACCTGAGGCAAACTTTAGACCGGGACAGAAGTCATTGAGAAGCTAATGTCTGTTCTTAATTATTTAATTACCCAATCATTTAAGTTATCTGCAATTGATGAGGTCTTGATGAGGTCATGAACGACTGTTCCTGCAACCCTTTTGTAAAACGCCGTGTTGTGGTCTAAACTATGAGTGAACAGGCGTTAGTGTATACAGGTAATTAGCTAATCAAGCCGGGGTAATTGGTGGAAATAAAAATCAGCACCACTGACCCTCGAGGGACATGGCTCCTCTCCCCTAATTTAGATTTACTAAGAGATAAAAACCTCAGATCTTCTGCTAATTACTCACAACCATCAAGTCTTTTATCACATTTTCTGCAACATCAATGCATGTGCAACAAAAACAACTGCGGTGGCCACAAAGTCAGCTTTTTTACAAACAGACATTTCCTTTTCAAATGATTTTGTTTGGAGCCTGGTTACAAATAGTTTTGCATAACCTCCAAAATCAGCAGAATGAATTTCCATTTAATTATTACCACCACCATGCTACTTTGAAACTTAGACAACAACGTTAATGATATTTGAGTAATTCATGGTGCTTTATTGCTTCACGTTTATTGCGGGTCGGATTGGTACTGTACCCCAATTATGTTATCAGAACGGTCACAAAAGTGTAATCAAAGAATATGCCATTAGTATTGGTTATCTCATGCCTGAAGCACTGCCACAACAGGCCAGTGTATCCCAGAAACCTGGAGCCCCAACAGTAGATGTAGCCTCCGCTGACAGTCTTACCTCTGCCGAACCCTGACCTCCTCCAAATTCTGCTTTCTTATACCCAATCTCCACCCTACCAGGACCAGAATCTATCAGTACACTCACACTAACCCACCTCTGTGATTCTGGTATGGACACACAACCACAGTTTCTAGCCATCATAACTGAACGATTGCAGGCAACTTTGTTTTTGGAAGATTTATTAATGCTGCGCCTCCTATTCAGCCTGTCCCTTAGGTCAAAGGTCAGTTGGAGACTCTTGTTCATATGGAATCGTTCTGATTGGCTGCCTCCTTCTCAGATAGTTTTTTTCCATGTTTGCGTGAAAGATTGCAGATTCAAAGTAAGGGGCCAAACCGCCAACATGGTAAATGTTTAATGCCGACTCTCCCAAAAAACAACTACACACATATTTCATACCACTTCAAAGCAGATTTCCTTAACTTTCAAGACAGGCGGCTCTGAAGCCTACATCTCATTCTGTTGCCAGGAGCGACGCATGAGAAAGCGCACTTCTCACAATATTTATCCGCGGGCAGGGAAAATTCATTTTAACGGCCGTGAATGTGCTGCCTGGTACTGATGGGCCTCAGCACAAGAGATTTATACGACATCCTGAGGCAGACACAAAGCCGGACTGAGAGGGTTTGTCTTGTAAATCTCCCAAGCTGATAAGGGGAAGGTGATTGTCAAACCGAGAAGCAGAGAATGAGACACATGCAAAAAAAACTGCAAAACCATCCCTGGGCTCAAACAAACAAACAAGTGCAGGAAATCACGTTAAATCTAACGGTAGCGGTTTGAGGGAGCAACAACAGGATGGAGGCGCAATGTTCCAACCGCTCGAGTAAAAAAAAAGAGCGAACCGCGTGGCTTAGTTTACAGATTACTTCTTTTTGCTTTCTGATGTTAAATTGATCCCTTGATACATTCCCCTTCCTTGGAAGGGATTCATAATTATACACGCGCTATAATGATGTCTTATATACAGTCACTGAGTTGCAAAACCCGAAGAAGAAAGAAAAACTTAAAAATGCAAGCCGTTTATTGTTTTACGTCAGCTTACATTAGCTCTCGCTCTCTGAGAGAATGGGTGAGCCACGGCATGACGGAGGCACACAGCGTTTCCATCCGTGCCAGCGTACACTTACTTAATGTGTCCGTCTCGCTCGCTTTGTCCCAAAGGGACGACTGGTGACAAAACTCCAGACATCTCAAGGTTGTGCTAACAAAGGGAATCCGTCCAGGACAGCAATCCCGGCCCCCCTTCCAAAAGCAAACATTTCACAAATACAAAAAAAATAAAAAAATAAAATCTTCTGTAACGTGACCTGCTTGTTCAGAATGCTACTATTGCATCGATTTGGTTCGGTGACACTGTTCTAAATAGGAAATTTACATATTAAAGGTAAACGCTGATTTAATTAACTGATGTTTATTTTGAGAGCCTAGCCGTTTCATTTCCCGTGCCGTCAGAGCCGCTGAGATTGTATACGGGACGCTTTGTGACACTCACTAAATTGAAGTCGGAGATGTCACAATCAGTTTGTCCAAACAGCATCACGTCACTGATAAATAAAATACAAATTTGTGTGTATCTTTTCATATCTAATCATGCCATTTCACAAGTTGTATTATTTGTCTGGATGTAACATCTTGACAATTAAATTGCATTTCAACAAGGAAGTAAGGACGTTTGTGATAAATCTAATGCTTAGGTATGAGGATACATTCGCTGAGGTACGAGGAGTGAAAAAAAAAGCATCTACATTGTGTATTTGGGCCTGTTTTTAATTTATGTTGGCACCTTATTTAATTATGAATGTCAAGTATAATTTGTTATTGGTTTGAGAAATAATTGATACTGTTGAGTACAATTAATGTTTTGTTCGTAGGCCTATAAGGCTAATGGTTGTGGGAGGATTAGACTGTGCATTAGAGCATTAGACTAGAAGGTCTGGAAGTAAAGTCTAGCTACACTGCCTGGCCAAAAAAAAAGTTGCCGTTGCACCCGCCATGCATAGTGCCCACTGTACACGCCTCTGGAGGCAGTGTTATGATCTGGGGTTGCTTCAGTTAGTCAGGTCTAGGCTCAGCAACGTTATGCAGCAATAAAATGAAGTCAGCTGAGTACCTGAATGTACTGAATGACTAGGTTATCCCATCAATGGGCATATTCCAGGACGACAATGCCAAGATTCATCGGGCTCAAATTGTGAAAGAGTGGTTCAGGGAGCATGAGGAATCATTTTCACACATGAATTGGCCACCAGAGGCCTGACCTTATGTGGTGAGGTCTTTGGGATGTGCTGGAGAAGACTTCACGGAGTGGTTTGACTCTCTCATCGTCAATACAAGATCTCGGCCAAAAATGAATGCAGCTCTGGACGGAAATAAATGTTGTGACGTTGCATAAGGTTGTCGAAACAATGCCATGACGAATGCGCACCATAATCAAAGTTAAAGGCGGTCCAACGAAATATCAAATCAATATTTATTTATATAGCGCATTTCTAGTTGTCACAATGCACTTCACAGCAGAACCCAGTCTAAACCCCCCACAAGAGCAAGCCAATGGCAACAGTGGCAAGGAAAAACTCCCTGGTGTAACTAGGAAGAAACCTTGGGAGGAACCAGACTCAAGGGGGGAACCCATCCTCCTCTGGTCGGCTCAGGGTCTAGGGCTTAATGACCAGCATGGTCAAAACAGCCAATGTCCATGTTAATAGAATTAGCAGCAGCTAGGTGACGGTCCAGATGTGGCGGCAATGATGGTGGGGAACCGGGCGCCGATGGCGGCAAAATAGGGTGTGACTTTTCTTTTGGCCAGGCAGTGTATGTATATCAGCCTAGGCTCTTACTACACAACATGTAGCCATATAGCATACAAAATACATAAGCATTAAGCAAAACAATCAAAGCTCAACGACATGTATTGATTAAGGAAATCATATCTTACAGGAAATACAGGACGGCAGTGATGGACGGTTGGCTTTTATGACACTGAGCTTTATCATTTTTGTGTCAAAATAGTAAAAATAACTGAGGTAACTTGTGGTAGCTGCAGCTGCAAATTGTTTTCTACTTGTACGTTTTTGAGATGTATACAGTACATTACGAGTGCTCCCCCTGCTGGACTAAACGTGCATTGCACATTATTCTACCTGGCAACCCAGGGAGACCACCAACCGCTGGAGATGAAAGTCCGAAGCTACCCAACTCAGTCTTTACCGTCACAGAGCAAATCCATAATAATTGGGCTGGACTGCTTCTCCAAGACGTCTTCCTGGCACATGTTCAATTAAGTTAAGCAGTCGTAGAGATGGGACTCTCTTGAGGCATGTACATTGTTGATACATAAGGAGGCGGTTTAATCAGCGAGGATTCGACGTGGAAAAGTCCCCCGCTGCATCGATCGGAGAGGATGATTCGACGTGGAAAAGTCCCCCGCTGCATCGATCGGAGAGGATGATTCGACGTGGAAAAGTCCCCCGCTGCATCGATCGGAGAGGACGAGTCTCCGTTAATGAGGGAGGAAGAGAGATGATGCCCACAGAACTCTTTATATTTCCTTTCCTCTAATCTTAACTGCGACATCATCACTGGCGTCGCTCGCACGCGTCTCTGTGCGAGTTCCCAGCCAGCTCCGGGGTGTATGGGTAATGTGGTCCTGCTTCCTGTGGTATCACAACCTCCTTTTTTGTACGTCAGCGATTCCACTTCAAAGTTGAATTCTCTTGAAGCCCGCATTCCCAGATATAGCCTCCTGGGTTTATGGATTTAGTTTCTGAGTAGGCTTTTTACTGACAGGCGATAAAACTCGCTGGCGCTTCTCACCCTTTTTTAACCTGCACACACTGAAGTATAAGGAGAAAGTATCAAAGATCTCATCTGGATGAATATAGCCACTCGAGTCTCAAACCCAGTATTACCTGAAGCTGGGTATCCTTCTCAGATGTTGACAGAGCATGGGTACATGTTGACTATGTGTAAAAGAACTGATCGACAACTTGTCTCCATTTAATTCACTGTGTCACAATTCAATTTGATCTGTAGATTGGTATATAGTGTAAACCATGCTGGACGGACACTGTAGAAAGTACGGTTGCATGAATGTCTGTAGTATGACTGCAGAGATTTCCTACTTTGAGCAAACTTTGTTATGAAATTTACCACAGAACTCATTTTACTCAGGAATAACAGGATTTACAGGGAAATTAACCAAAGAAATGATAACATACAGGAAATGTAAAATCGCAGCTTTATCATTTTCGTGTTGAAATAGTAAAGTATTGCCTTTTTCCAGTGTTAGGCCAGTGGCTTTCATGGTGTACAGAACAATTATATATATTTCAAAAACTTGGGAGCTTGCTTATCCACCACAGCACTGTTTAGGGAGGAGAGGAAGTGATTAATCTTACAACACCCTATCATACCACCTGCCCCCTTTGCCCCAAGTGCCCCAAGTGCGCGATGTGATTTTATAAAATAAAATAAAAAATTTGTATTAATGTTGTTGTCATTAATATTCATTAACTTTGGTTAAATATATTCTGTGCAATAACTGGGTTGCATAAAACAGTTTTTCTAGGTCGGTGTGACCTTCTCTCACTTTGAGCGCCCTGCCCCTCTCTCACTTTGAGCACCCCGCCCCTCTCTCACTTTGAGCACCCCGCCCCTCTCTCACTTTGAGCACCCCGCCCCTCTCTCACTTTGAGCGCCCCTCCCCTCAAAAGGCCTCTGCGTGGCCCAGGTTCCCGGTGCCAAGTCTCCAGGTGTAAGATCAGTCTGATTGACAGGAGGCCTTTCAGCCAGACGCCCACGCCTGAGGGATTTCCTCCTGTCCAAGGCGTATTGAAGCAGGCAGGCTGGCAGGTGCCACACACAGCAGGAACTATTGGATGCACTGGCAACCTGCTTGCTCGCACAAGCAGGTTGCCAGGTTGGCCGGTACGTGCCAACAAGACGTTGTAATCTTCACTGTCTACAAGAGGTAAATGCGGTGCAGGTATTGCACACATGCAGGTCCATGTTCACATTTTATGGTGTGTTGTGTGTATGTTTGTTTTAATAATACTTTACAATAAGGTTCTGCTACCTAGAATTAGCCAATGCCCCAGGTAACATGACTGGATACATTATAAAGGTATTGACAAAGCATTGACAATACTTGTGCACACACACACACACACACACACACACACACACACACACACACACACACACACACACACACACAGTCGTAGGACCCTGATCTTTGGAATATATCCTCCAGCAGCCTACAATACACACACACACACACACACACACACACACACACACACACACACACACACACACACACACACACACACACATGCACACACACAGTATATACGTATACCCAATGAGTTATAACTCATTTAACGTACTGAAATGAAACACAGATGTCAACAGATGGTGCCCAGCCTTTCCATCCTGTTTTATAGAGGATGAAGGCAGCTTGAGTTTATCAAGTGAGTGTGTGTTTATCCATTAAGGATCTGTTCATGTTAATATCGCCATGCTGTAGAAAACAAAACAAAACAAAAAACCTTTTCATAATCAGCCATTAAAAATGGCTAAGTACATTTCCTAGGCCTTCTTAATGGCTTAGTAGGTGAATAAATACCCTCTTTACTAACTAAAACAAATCCTTTATGAATGTATGTATTGTTAGCATTGTTAATATAAGCAGGCCTTTTTAATGCGTTGTAAATGTGTTCATAACTTATTTGTCCTTGGCAATTATGACATTTGTTAATGTGGTTTAATGGAACCTTTTATACGGCGTTCACGTTGTTCTTTACAAACAGAGAATGTGCATGTTTTTGTGTAGGTGGGTGGTGATTTGGGTATTTTGGAGAGCGCGGGTGGTGGTGAGTGAGGGGTGTTAAGTCGCGGGTGGTGGTGAGTGAGGGGTGTTAAGTCGCGGGTGGTGGTGAGTGAGGGGTGTTAAGTCGCGGGTGGTGGTGAGTGAGGGGTGTTAAGTCGCGGGTGGTGGTGAGTGAGGGGTGTTAAGTCGCGGGTGGTGGTGAGTGAGGGGTGTTAAGTCGCGGGTGGTGGTGAGTGAGGGGTGTTAAGTCGCGGGTGGTGGTGAGTGAGGGGTGTTAAGTCACAGAGACAATGGCAGTTGAGAGCTTCTCTTCTACACTCTTGCGTGGAGCATTGAAGCCTCTGATGAATTTCTCAATTTTTGTTATTAATGTAACACCCTGTTCTGGTTACACTGGCAATACATGGCCTTACACTGACTGATAGAAGTATCTAGCATTTATAAACTGTATTTAAGCATTGTGATGATGACGACGACGATGGGTTGTTAAAAAATAGTAACTACCGATTATACATTACATTCATTTAGCAGACGCTTTTATCCAAAGCGACATACAATAAGTGCATACAGAAAGGTCATCGAAGTAACTACAGAACAGATAAGACAAAGCACACAGTACAATTCTAACCATTTTAAAATAATTTATTTAAGCGACTTGAGAATAAAATATGTTGAGTTTCTTTTTTTACATGCATTGGATGATTACTTACAAAAGGTTGCCTTCACTGATTGGCTGTTGTGGTATGCGTAACTGTGATTGGCTCTGTTGTGGTATGTGTAACTGTGATTGGCCGATGTGGTATGTGTAAGTGATTGGCTCTGTTGTGGTATGTGTAACTGTGATTGGCTCTGTTGTGGTATGTGTAACTGTGATTGGCTCTCTTGTGGTATGTGTAACTGTGATTGGCTGTTGTGGTATGTGTAACTGCGATTGGCTGTTGTGGTATGTGTAACTGTGATTGGCTCTCTTGTGGTATGTGTAACTGCGATTGGCTGTTGTGGTATGTGTAACTGCGATTGGCTGTTGTGGTATGTGTAACTGCGATTGGCTGTTGTGGTATGTGTAACTGCGATTGGCTGTTGTGGTATGTGTAACTGCGATTGGCTGTTGTGGTATGTGTAACTGCGATTGGCTGTTGTGGTATGTGTAACTGCGATTGGCTCTGTTGTGGTATGTGTAACTGTGATTGGCTCTGTTGTGGTATGTGTAACTGTGATTGGCTCTGTTGTGGTATGTGTAACTGTGATTGGCTCTGTTGTGGTATGTGTAACTGTGATTGGCTCTGTTGTGGTATGTGTAACTGTGATTGGCTGTTGTGGTATATGTCTCTGTATTTGGCCCTTCCTCATCCCTTGTGCTCTCTGGTGTTGTACTGTTGTGGGGGTGTGAGGGAAGGAACTGTTTCATTTCTGGCTAGATGTGTAGTCACAGCCTCCTGCTGGGAATATCCATATGGAATCCTCACCCTTTTCCGTAGCCTACTTATTTTTGTATTAATAAATACCAAATGTATTGCATATTTCATTTAAAAATAACTATCCATCTCTCCCATATAAAATTAACTGGAAATATAAAGAAATATAGATTGACAAATATAAGACATGATAAAAACACAGTAAAATTAAATATATGAGAGCATCGTTAATGTGCAGCATATAAAGTTGTGCTACTTTTAATCTTAATCTTTAAACGTAGGGCGGCGTGCCAGTTCTTTCCCTGTTAAAGGGCTTTTGTTCTCTTTGCTTTTAAAACTCACGCAGCTGTAGCTGGAAGTTCCTATTCAGACAGGCAGAGAGAGAGCGAGAGGGAGAGGGAGAAAGAGACAGAGAGAGAGAGGGAGAAAGAGAGAGAGAGGGAGAAAGAGAGAGAGAGCGAGAGGGAGAGGGAGAAAGAGAGAGAGAGCGAGAGGGAGAGGGAGAAAGAGAGAGAGAGAGAGCGAGAGGGAGAGGGAGAAAGAGAGTGAGAGGGAGAGGGAGAAAGAGAGAGGGAGAGGGAGAAAGAGAGAGGGAGAGGGAGAAAGAGAGAGAGAGAGAGAGTTGTTCTCGTGCAGCTGGAACTTCTCTTCCCTAGCGCTCGTGCAAAGTCTATTGCTCTGGAGAAAGAATGATCTGTGATTTCGTTTGTCAGCACATTAAAGCACGGCTCATTCCGGTTAAAGGAATCCCTCAGGATTTGACGGAAGCCTTTTCATTCGGGAAAGAGAAAATATGCATATATATTGTGGGGGCTGCGTCTATTACATTAAGGAGGTTGACACCAGCGCATGCATCTCAAAGATATATTTCCTGCCGGAGCATTAAAGGTGAGGGGAGTGGAGACTGTCTGTAATGGTTGCTATAATGTCAGTGGTGAGACTGGGTAAACAGCCCAACAATAAATATTAATGCCACCACAGGCTGATGGACATGAGAGAGATTCAGCGAATCCAACACCTTGTGCTAGTCCTTGACTATTTCTCCATCTTATAGCATCTCATCTCATCTTTCCTTCTGGAGCGAAACAAATGCATTCAGCCTCGTTGTTCTGTTGTCGCACATAAATAAATAAGTAATTAAATAAATAAATGCAAAATAATAGAGTGCATGCGTTCTGACACAAAGATTCGATTACAAAGCGCAATTTGTTACCCGCTTCCCTGGATGCGATCGATAAAAACAATCAAGACGCCCATTTTAAACAGTTGTTATATCTGCGGGGAAGGGTAGGTGAGTTACATTAAAGAAATAGCCAAACATTTTTTACCATAAATTAGCATTATTCCTCACTTTGGTGAGATAAATTTATATTGTTCTTCAAAGAGTTGGAGCCGCATGTATTGGGTTGCCATCCCCGTCTTACTGAAACCATTCCATCTTTTGATTTTCAGAAATATCGCAGGCCAGTCATTGTTTTGGCAGCAAAGAGTCGGAGGCAATGAAGGACTCGAGCAAATTAAATATAGTCAAAGCACAATTCATACAAACATTAATAGTACATGAGAATCATATTAAAGTAATTGATTTTTCCATGGTAAGCACTTAAGCATGTTGTCGAAAGGGTGGTGGTTCGATGTGGTGATGGAACATGTCGCCCTCCATTTTACAACATTTATATTCATTGCCAATGTATCGCTACCACAAAACACAGGAAGCGCTTCCGCAACACAGACAGGAAGTGCTTCCGCAACACACACAGGAAGCGCTTCCACATTGTCACATGCATACGTTAGTGAGCACAACTGCCTGTGAATGGTGCATTACTTCCAACAGTTTGCGCTCAGCTTTTCCTCGCTTTCTCTTTGCAGCGTCGTTTTTTTGAACCTGCAAAGAGGCGCCAGAGCGCTTCTCATCAAATACATCCCAGTCCCTGTTCCACAGTCATTTCCCCCACAGGGGCGTGATCAGTGCGATATACCCTAGAGCAGAAATAACAGAACAGCTTTCAAAAATAATTATTGTATTACTGCACAAATAATAGAAAAAATGTTGATTTAAGCATCCATCAACAAATAAGTGTGTGCTCTATATGAAGACAGAGAGGACCCTCAGATTCATATTGAAAGTGCCTGCACCAGGGAAGAAGAAGAACAACAACAAAATGGAGGTGCCAAACTCTTCAAACTCCTCTGGGAAACAAAATGGCCTCTGATCTCAGAGCAACGCTAGATCCAGGCCACTTCCTTATTCTTTTACCTTCTGAATAACGGTCTGAACATGTGCCGATTAAGACTCCTTTGCAACTTGTGGCCACTGGTAAACAGCATCCATTGACAGAGTTATTTTGTGGGCAGGCTAGCAAACAATGAGTGGGAACGATTACCTTTTAAACCCCGTTGGCAAATGGCCTAAGCCGGAATGAAAGCTGGGTGCCTCATTACACGCTCGGAATCCAAGCCTGTATTCCCCAGGAGAGGTCCTTAGGTAGACATGCTGTAAATAACTTTTTGGTAATAGAGTGTTTGTTTCCCATTATTTAAATGGCCATTTACCTCCGATGCACGGGGTGTTGATGGTTCTACAGACGTGGGAGTTCAAATGAGCGTGCGATTACAAACACTATTAGTGGTTGAAATGACAGGATATCGCGAAGGCTCGATGATACTCCCTTACTTAGCATTCCAAGGCTTCCATTTCAGAAGTTAGTGCATACGTCAGGATCTCCAGATTTATTCAAATATATTCCAAAACACAGGCTAGGTAGCGAACCTTAAGGCACTATTGACTTGCCTCATTTTAGCACCGCAGTCATTGTCCTTGTGAACAGTGCCATGGAAATAAAAGCATGAAAGATGAAATATCACGGCTGATTTAACGCCGAAACCATATTAATATATAAACCATCATTTTTCATGTTCAATCAAACGTATTTTATCAAGAAGCATCATTCGGAAAAAAAACGCTTCACCTCGACATTAATTGTCTGATTTTCTTGCTTGTGGTTCTCGATTAATTTTTGACAGAGGATGGTTTCACTTCTAATGCATTCGTGAAACCATGAAATGAGGGCGTGGAGCTACTTTATGGAAGTTAGATGCATTAAACACCACACATTACCAGTCGCTCACCTCACTGTGCAATACTGGCTTCAGACCAGAAGGGGGAGCAATTCATTAGATGATGTTGAACATGGCCTTCCCCAACTGGGTAGGACCCTGCATAAATACCCAGCCAAACCTTCCTCCTTCATGCATTGAGGTGACCATTGCCATTGCCATAAATGCATCTCTATGAGGGGAGGCTTTTAAAACAATCACCTTGTTCGCGTGCACTGATTTGAATACATTAGTCCCTCAACCTCAGGAGCCATTTCATGTTGTATGTTAATATAAAAGGGTCATAGACGTGGAAACAATAAAGAGAATTAAAAAGGCAGTAAAATGCTGAAAAATGCTTTTTGTTGCCCTTTGTCTAAAAGTACTTAGCTCCCAAACTGAATGAATGTTTGAACGTTTTGGGTTTCTTACTATGTTCACATTTCCAACTGAAATTCTTCCCCATGGAAGGTTTTTATGATGTTATCTTCAAGCTGAAATAAATAAACAAGTGTTATGTGAGTAATTAAAATAGTCAACTAATAACAGCAGAGAAAAAAGAAGAATAAAAAGCTATGTTTAGATTGATACCTAGCCTTTTAGGGATTTTAATCATAAGAATTATATTTTAGCAATGAATTACATTGGAGATTTAGTCATAAATCTGGTCTTGATTGTATCTTATTAGCATGGCAGACATGACCTCCCTTTATGTGAGAGCAAGTAGCTGTTCCAGAACTGGCCTATTTTAATGCTCCTTTTCATGAGAATGTAAGCCTGAATAAATAATTAATTGGATCTCTATTTCATTGAGTATTTTAAGTTATGTGAGGGAAGTGATATTCTTTGCCACTGAGGTATTATGGTGATGTCAAGAAAGGGGGGCCTTCCCCCATGTACCATAAGTTCCCTAAAACAACTAGATGCATCCTCAGATTGCACCTTGGGTAATGTATTTCTGAGCACCTCTGCATGGGCCTTGCACCCTGAGACAATGACATCATTCCATCTCCAACGAATACAAAGATTTAAAAATCCAATGCCTGTGTTCCGCTGTCTGAGTACTTGAACGAGGGCATGCGTATGAGATTAAAGTAATGCCAGTAGAATTAAACAAGGGAAGAAAGAACACCATGGTTTGTTCATACTACGGCCTTCTGGGAAACAGGAAGACTTGAATGATGTCACTGCTAAAGTGAGCTCCATACAGGAGCCAGAGGCTCTTGGGTTGTGTTCCAAATGTTTCGCCTCACGCTCACACATACACATGCATGCGTTCACCACGTACAAGCATGTACACTCTGCTTGTTTTTTTTCCGTAGAGAGCTGGAGTTCTGACTCGCATAAGAAATGGAACAGAGGATCAGCAGTAATGTCGCACACCCTTATGTCAGGACCTAATTTTGAGATATTTAGTTATACTTCAATAAGTGCTATGTACATTTATGTAGACTATGTAAATCATTCATGTTAAATTGTTTAGTTTTATTATAATGCATGTTTTATGAATCTGTTCTTCAACATACGCAATGTTTGGAGGTCGGTGTGATATGGCGACGCCATGATCAAAAGGCAGAGACAGAAAATGTAAAAATTTAAAATTTTGCGTAAGCAGATTTCAACTTTCTCCCTGAGCATTCTTTTACTCAGAGTTTTATACATGTGGCCCCTGGTGTCCTAGGCACATCCAGTTTTGGTACACCACAAAATCGAAGGTTTCCACTGCCACAATCCGCAATCTCCCAAACACCACCCCTCCAAAAAAAAAATTTTCAATCGAAGGTTCCCCCGCTGTGATCCACAATCCGGCTCCCCTCTAACCCTGACCCTTCCACCCACAAATCTCTCCAGTACACTCACGATAGAAAATCTGCCACCGCTACTGCAATAATGAGTGTTTATAATGCTCCAGATCATGTCTGTACTATTTTAGAGTTGTAAAATTCTTCCAAGTGTAGAATGAGGTCATAATGAAGAAAAAGGAGGGGGGTTGTGGGATAGAGTCTTCAGGCTCCAGTGATCCATTCACAAAAGCTATCAAAGACTATCCACCTGAGATCTGTTACACAGGCAATGGTGACATTCTCTCTGTAAAAGGAGCTTTTGTAATCTGTTTCGTTTTAGCCCGCGATGACACTGCTCTCAGAATTAAATAACCGACATTGCACAAGCCGTCTCTGACTCGTTTACACTTCCCCTACGGTGAGTTCCCAGGACTGCACTGCCAAAAGGCCTTCTCCCTTCTGCTACTTATTTAAACGCTTTCTCCATTCTCTACCCCGAGTAGGTCAATCAGAACAATGCTGACTCTGGCCAGATTTGGTTTAGCTCAGAAAGCAGTGCTCCATCTGAGCAATAAACCGTGGACTTTACAGGGACATGACTAATGCTTACTAACCAATCAAATCAACTCGGTGAAGGTGGGTTGACACAAGGAAACATCTCCACGGACCATCATCTAAGCAGGCATGTCGTTGGCATGCCTATTGCTGCTACACTAAATGCTGCTCCCAGATGCTACGGACAGAGTTTTGAGGTCACTCGAGGTTCGGCTGTCTAGGTCATGAGACAATATAGGGGTGGGACATGAAGATCCCCCAAAACAGTCCCAAAAGCTACAGTTTGGTACCAAGTAAAACAAACCAAGTCTGGGACCATACTGACCTTTAGCTCAGAGGTTCAGGTAGCATTGGTCCTGGTGGGCTACGCTCTCAGAAATAAAAGGTACAGTGGAAGCACGTGTTTCTTCTTAATGGAACAGATTTCCCAATGTACCCTGACAGTAATGCTCTATATGGGTACTAATAAGCACATTTCCAAATTAATTATGTATTGCTGGCTAGGGGGTACAATCATATATACTTATAGGGTGCCGCCCCAGTGACAAGCTTTTGTACCCTTTTTTCTGAGAATGTACAGCATCTGCTGGTTGTAACTCATCACTTAACTGGTAAATTAAAGCAGCTGGTTACAGGCTTAACTCACTTTACCCGGTTTTCTTGGGTCTGAATTGGTTCCTGATTTCACGGTAAGGTGAAAATGAGGCCCAGTAGATGCTGCTGTCCACCATAGCAGGGTTGAGTAGATGCCGCTGCCCACCATAGCAGGGTTGAGAAGAAACTGCTTTAGCTCAATATCTTCCTGTGAATTCTTCTGCTGGATGGACATATAATGGAAGCTTGAAATGCAGAGCTCTTCTATGCTTTTTTTCCCATCTCTTTGTCCTCCTCTCTTCGCTCTATGTAATGCAATGTGTCAATCAACTACTGTTCTCTCATTTTGTCCCATTACTCCCACGCGCTCCTCATTTTCACATTGTTTCTCTGCTCCGACATTTTCTCTCTCCCTCTGATTACTGCCGACTGATTTGCACTATAGAACTAAGCATTTGACCTATTCTAGGCCTGAGATGCTCATCCCCCGATATTCTGCTTCTCATCAACATGCCCATTCATGGCACATTTTGAGGGTTTGTTTAAGACAGCTGCACATTGTAACTGTCATGTACTCACCAGTAGAGTGTACAATGCCTGGTGAGTTAATGTAAAGTTATCGAGAATGCCCATTTCTGACCATGTTCCTTGGTGATGGTTAATGAATTGAAAATGTCAAAAAATATCTATAGGATTTTAAGTTTGGACTTTGAACAATTCAGTGTGTGCTTACCAAGGACTATCCTGCCTTACTGTGAACTGTGAAATTATGATTATGATTCACCAGCACAATTCAGCATCCATCTTCTCCTCAAAGCTGAGAAACTTTGTTTAACTTATAAATTTCTTGTCACATTTTAATTTGCTGTGGCCTCCCCAAATAACTGTTGGATTTTACTATCCACTTCTGCATCCAATTTAACAATTCTCCGCCTCAGGCATTTCAGGCATTTTGTATTTTTTACAATAGATCCTTCTGTGCTTGTACACTTAAGCCAATTTAACTGAATCTCAAGCTCAATCTTTGCTATATAGAAGTGTCATATGTATCTAGAGCACAGTGCATGCTTCAGAATGCATCTGCAACACGCACAATATGGTAATAAATACAATAGAAAAAAACACGGGGAGTGATTCATATGGTATCAGCCATCACACTTGACTTCTTAAACAGGTTGTGGTGATCTATTTGGAGCGCACTGTCGTCGACGGGATACATTTTTTATCCGTTTCGCACACACACTGTTGCATAATATCGGTCTTTCTTCCGGGCCTTTCCAGGGACACACGTATGAGCTTACTGATGATTTCAGTGCTGCGTCGTCGGGAGCCATTACAATACATCAGCGGCCGCGCGCCTGTCGGCGCGAATGGGTTTTGTCATGAATGAATGACTGCCGTAAATGAAGCGCCGGGCGAGCTTTACCACAGTAAAGCCGTTCGGCCGCCGCTGATCTACAAAATGAAAAAAAAACAAACGGAATCTTCCCGCACGCCGAGCGGGTTTTGACGAAAAAACGGAACTGGATTCCCAAAGGTGCAGCGGTCTATTCCAGCTGACAGGGGCGCCAGGCCGACGAGCGCTCTGCCCTCGCCAGTAAGCGCTCAAATTATGCCGACTGACTCCGTAAACCTGTTGCATTTTTCCTGTCCTGAGGCAACGCTTTTCATAGCATGAAATCTCTTGAATGACGCGAGAGCCCTTTTAGCTGTTTACCTGAATCTCCATGGCTTTACCTGAAAGCCATCGAGCAGGTGCTTTGCAGACACCACACTCCAGTGATAAGAAAGGCAAATCCGCCCGTTTGACAGAGAGTTTATAGCATCAGGGAATGTTTAAACATAAACACACAAACATGGCGAATGTGACGTTCACATTTTTTTTTTGGACCGACTGATAAAACTTAGGAAGGCAACGACCTTGATTGAGTTTAACAAGTTGTTGGAATAAACGAAGCAGGTCATTACAGATTATAGCAGATTATAACAGATGCGGATAGATCAACACAGACTGTGAAGAGGAGGGAAGTGAGGCAGGGGACGTTCAGACTCCTCGCCAGCCACCATGTTGCGTTTTTTCTTCTTCGCAGTCCCCAGAATGCCTCCTGCTGCTTTCCCCATCTGCCCCGGCTTTCCCTAACATGGCAGTTCTACAGAACTACAGTTCCTGCACCCCCCCTCAGATACACACAACATTTTCCAGGCTTATGTGGAAAGCACCTCTCTCTCTCTCTCCTCTCTCTCTCTCTCTCTCTCTCTCTCTCTCTCTCTCTCTCTCTCTCTCTCCTCTCTCACTCTCCTCTCTCTCTCTCTCTCTCTCTCTCTCTCTCCTCTCTCTCTCTCTCTCTCTCTCCTCTCCTCCTCTCTCTCTCTCTCTCTCTCTCTCCACAAGCGCCTCTCAACATACCTTCATGTTCTTCAGCCTTCAGTTCTTCTTCTGTATTTCTCATTAAAAGTGAGCATCGGGTGAGTGTTCGGCTCCAGCATGGTCCTCCAGAGGGACGGGTCAACAGAGATGTTGGTGAGGAACGTGTACAAGTTGATCAATGCACATTGCCCCACATGCTCAAATACACTAACATACAATAGGCCTACACTACTAAGGTTAGGAACTATACTGGTTCAGTTTTGGTTTCATGAGAATCTCACTTTAACCAAAGATTACGGTTATCATCAACGAAAAAGAGACAAAAACAACTTTAAGCTGCATTAGTAGCCATACAATACAAAAATATTTATTTTATTATTTTCAGTGCATAAAGAAAAAAGGAAGTGCTGTAGCAGTTGTAAGTCTATGTAATTGAATCAGCTGTGTGTCTACATGCACGTATGATTGCACTAGTGCGTCTCAAGACTCAGAATTGCATGCTGCATTGGTCAGTGAACATTAAGACTCTTCTACAGTTATGTATGTGACCATGTTAATTGCAATCACAATCACATCTATCACTGTGGAGCAAGAGCAACCCAGTGGAAAGCTAATGCTAACATGCTAACACTTTTAAATTGGCCCAGGGATGGTGCGAGCACAGCATAACATTACGTTACATTACATTACATTATAGGCATTTAGCAGACGCTCTTATCCAGAGCGACTTACACAACTTCTTATTACATTTATCCATTTATACAGCTGGATATATACTGAAGCAATTCAGGTTAAGTACCTTGCTCAAGGGTACAACAGCAGTGTCCTACCTGGGAATCGAACCTGCAACCTTTCGGTTACAAGTCCAGTTCCTTAACCATTATACTACACTGCCGCCCGTTGCACTGCAGTGATTATGAGCAAAATTGGGTTGGCACATGGCATACCATTACTGCCAACCAGTACACTTGGTAATTATCTAGCTCTACCCCTACTCCCAATCCCCACACTAACGCACGCACGCACGCACGCACGCACGCACGCACGCACGCACGCACGCACGCACACACAGGGCAGAGCCCACTCGGGGGTTTTCCTGTTTGGGTTCATCAGCAGAATGCTCCAAGTCTCATGGCTCCCGGAAACCACCTGTCTAATTGCTCATGAAATGTGCCGATTGGGTGAAATTTTACATTTGTTCAATGAATTCCAAGTATTCCAAGAATACTTCATCAGGAGATGGTGGTAATATCTAATTTTTACATTGAGCCCTGCATAATGAAGATAATGCCATATGAGATAATAGTGAGATATGAGAAGATAATGCAGGGGAGGAGTGAGGCGGTGACTGGGGAGGAGTGAGGCGGTGACTGGGAAGGCTGAGCTCCATTTCGACAGTGGACAGAGACCGCAACACTGCGTGTTGGAGGAAAGTCGTGGAGGCGGAGTTTGTGTTTTGGACTGGTTGATGACATTGGACATCTCGGGACAGCGGGGGCCATTTTAATCATGACGTTTGGCTGTATTATTTTATATGTTTGTTCATGTGTTGGGTCTGCCCCACTGTCTATGTCTTTTTTGTTGTTGCTGGTGTCTACAACTGAAGTTCCCTATCGGGGAAAATAAAAGTTATTCTATTCTATACTCTATTCGATACTGATCACACTGAGGTTTTCTGGGAAGCTACAGTAGAGAGTATGCAGTTAGTATGTATTTGATGGTTTCTGGGAACTTAAATGCTGACTATGTGCCTTGCCTCTAATAGCTACTGTCCTTCAAGAGCAATTTGTTACTTCAGTCTACTAGTTTTCTAGATGTGAC
>CM056383.1:67345221-67378325 GCA_029718625.1 Synaphobranchus kaupii
GACCTCCATGATGAATTCTTGGTCCAACTGAGTTTTACTCATTCTAGCACTATAATTTGTATCTTGTTTAAAATAAAAAAACAAGAGATTGAATCTTTTTTTATTTGGTTAGGGTAGGGGACTTCAAAGCAGCATGACGTTTTGTTTTTCCTCCACTTCTCGCTTGCGTCCGACTCATTCGCTGGAGACGGTAAACGCAGAGCGTTAGAGAGAGCGTGCCAATGTTTATAGCACCAAGGCAAGAGACTGTCTCTCATGCAGACTGTGATCCCGACCGTCAGTTTACACGCCTCTCAGAAGTGATTTTAGGAGAGGGATTTGGTATTGAGCAGGGTAATCGCCGGGATAAAATGCAAAGCGTGTTAGCCAAGCATTTATCACGGAGCACAGAGCATACACATGATGGATACACCGTTTTTATCTAAAATATCGCTTCAAGCCCCATTATTGATGTACACACACTATTAATCTATTCATTTTAAAATGCACCTTGCAAATATTTAAGTGTACACATGCGAGTGCTTTGCGGTGTCTAAAAATCAAATGACCTGGTACTGTGTCATGTAAAAATGTCACACACAAAACAGTTTCCACAGAATACATTTGAAAAGTTCTCTACTTAATGTATAATAGTTATGGCCTAATATTGCACTTGGGACAAATAGTAACAGAAAAAAGCATTTTGGTACATATTATGCCTTTGATTATGACTTTTCTTATTAAGATTTTTTTTTTTTCATGTTTCAATAGGCAATGCCATGTAGAATTCTGTACGACTGCTTCCAATATAAATGGAAAAAAAATAGTCATGTAAATATAACGACATTGCAGCCTTTGTTAAGATATCCAGAAATCGGACCCCAAAATCTTTAGGATGCTGTTTTAGGGAGTCCTCCAAAGCATCATCCCGTATTTCCTATACGTGGGGTGCATATCAGATAGCCACCTCAAAAAGCAGGGAAGTGTGGGTGACTTTCAGTCTTTCAAAATGATTTTCTTTTTGGCCAGATACCACCCTGACCATTAAAAACCATTGATCTGAAAGTGACCTTTGAGCGGCCAAAGAGACACTTCAGTATCAAGGTTTGATCTCTCTGTCGCAGCCAGTGAAATATTTCAACCCATAAATCGCGCGGTCTGGGACGAAGCCAAAACCAGATGTGTTAAATACCCTCCTCTGAGGATTTGAATCTCTCACAAATGCCCAGGAAAAGAAAAAAGAAAACATGCTTGCTTTTGGTGATGATTTTTTTTTTGTCTGCAGGCCAAGAATAATTATCCTGTTATCACACATATTTGCTTATCATTCCATCATCACGTCTTTACTGACACATTTTCCTAGTAAATTCAAAGGTCGGATTGATTTCTATCTTGTCAACATTTGAATGAAAAATGCAACACAAACTCAAGAAACTTGCCTCACAAAAAATCAGCATCATTGCAGGGTTTGCAAGTAACCGGCTTTGATCTGCATAGCCCATCATATAGTCATGTATAATTATGTCTACTTTATACAACTTTGTAAGTCTTGGGAGACTTTGGCTGTGTCCGAATACGACCCCTTACACCCTTTTGAGTACGCATATTTGAGTACGCATATTTGAGTCCACTTCTTAAAAGATTTTTCTCACAAATGGGGGGCACTTAAAATACCAGGATGAACCCCATTATTTTCCGGGGTTTTGCTGAGGGAATTCAGGAGCACACATCTGCAGAACTGTGCACTCACCCGACAATTTCAGTAAGTAACTCGGAAGTAAAAACGTAAAAGACGTAGAGCGTATATGCATATCTATGGTACAAGAGTGGGTCATATTACGAAATACTCATTTTTATTTTTGTTAATTCTATATTCTATATATTCTATATAATTCTAATGTCCATATCATACTAAAGTCACATATTACTCATTCCTTATTTGGGGCTGAGCATGTCCAAATTCCCACTATAATTTGGAATGCCCAACTATCTTCACTGCCGATACTGAAGAGTTTCTGCTGTTCTCCTCCGAAACACATGGTGGCGCCAGTCTAAAAATGACATATAATACTCTCTTCTTCTGCTGATGGCCATCAACCTGAAGTACAATCAATTTTACTACAGTAATCCCTTCTGAAATTGTAAAAGCCCAATCTCTTCCTTACAGAAACATAGACTTCTGAGTCTAACAGCCACACTCCCAGCGTCCCCCTTGGCTTGCTTCAGTATTATTTTACAGTCATAAATAGTAAAACAATTTGGTCTGCCTGTGTTTTTATGATCTCCTATGTGCCCAATGTACACTGGGACACTGATTTCAATTGCCGTCTAGATGTCCTACCCCGGTCAAACAACAGCTTAATGCCAGAGCTTGATGATGAGGTAACTGTTTGGCAAGATGTATTTTTGTGTTGCACAGTAAATCCGGTGTACATGGAAAAGAAAAATTGCAATTTAATCGAGAGCCCAATGAAAACTGTAGGGGTTAGGGGTTAAACCCTTCGAGACCTGACTGCAAATATCCAGCGACGGTGACAAAATGTGTCTACGTTCCATGTGATTTATGCTCTGGTTACATTATGCTGATAGCAGTCAACCAAGGATTGTTAACTGTCAATCCCACACCTATAGCTACACAGTAAAATCTGTTAAATCAACTCCAGTAGAGTACATTTCATCCCTCTTGGGACACAGGAAAAATTTGATTGAGACTACAAATTTTTACTGTTTATCATACAGAACATTATCCTTAATTTATCCAGGCTCTGAACTATTGATCCAAGGCATTTTGTAATCCATTTATGCAGTTGTCTACAAATTATAACTGTAAATTCAAAACTTTTTGAGACCTTAGGAGTCAGTGGGCTACCAATATATCACAGAATCTGGAGGAGTTGCTAGCATTGGGGTACTAGATACACATTTACCAGTGATATGATTAAATCTGGAGTATTACACAACTTAAAAATAACCATTTTAATAATGTTTTCTTTTTTTCGCAGCACAATCGTTAACATTAGGTATGATGCATTGAAACCCAAATGGGTGTTAGCTTTAGTCCCACTTGAGTCTATTCCAGCCTCTTCCTCCACCACTGTCCATTAGCACAGGTTTAGCAAACAACAGAAAATCCACACAAATCCAACAGGATTAATTTATGGATCAACACATTCAGGAATCGGAGAGAATGCAGGCTACTCTAGAGAATTAGGTAAATAATAAACCCATGCGGTACACCCTGGGTGAATCTGCTGTACCCTGTGAGCAAAAGCCCTAACCTAGACGTCTAGAGGCACAGAAGTCTAGATAGATTTTGAAATAAAACAGACTAGTTTAGCCGCGATATAACTGGGATATTGCCTGGCTATGTCCTACTTGGCTAGAAAACGTTCACATTTTCAACCAAATGTCGCCGGGTTTTTCACCTGGACGCCTAAGATGGCGTTTCACTGACTTTTCACCACAAAAAAAATCTTCACTGGGAAGAAACCCAATAACGGAACCATAGTTCGAGTGAAATTAGTATGAGTTATGCTTATTATTGGCACAAGGTATAAACGACACTGTAGTGCTCGTATAGCGGTATGGCCGAATGGCCTTTATGAAAAGCTTGGCCTCTCTCTATTACGGTAAGGTATTAGTAAACCTTTGGATTTGAAGCTACACCACACGCCTGGTATATCGTGCAGGATAAATGCAACATTGCGGTGTTATTCTTGCCCCATAGGCCATAGACCACAGACAGTGGACATCTGCATTATCCTAATTTTAATCTGTATAGATGAACTGTGAACCTCCATCATACACATTATCTGGTGACGAGGCTTTTACTCTATAGCAATGAGTGATATAATGTGGCTAATGGTGCAATTTATCTTCCCAAGAAGACTCAATATAATCCCCCGCAATAAGATTTAATTTCCTTTCTGGCCGAGGATATGCTCACAAGTCAAAACACATTATTTTGTTGGAATCGGGGTAGTGAAAGCCATCTCAGTTTGTGGATCTTGCTCTGTGAGCGCTACGTCGCGATTTATACTCTGCACAGATAGTGAGGATGAATCGTCATTCCGCGTCCGTATTATCGTTTATTATCGTTTATTATCGTCAACAACTCCAGGGGCCGCTGATTTGCTTGGAGCAATCTCCATCAAAGGATAATCTTAGCTTTATTCATGGGACAAGTTTACAGAAAGCCCCTCGCCTTGTTACCTCCCCACCTGATAAAACAGATTTATTTACAGGTATAAATATGCTGTTACCAGGATCCATGTGTCAGCTGCTTTCAAATCATCTCACCGCTCTCCCCCATCTGTTTGATTTTTTGTTTGCTGTTTTAAAAACTTTTTCCTTTAACAACCTCGTGGTCAGGTGCAATCCACTACGCAGCTCCAAACCCAAATTGAAATGCCTGAAATACACAAAATTCAAAGCGCAGTAACCAAATAAAAACTCCTTTGTAACTCACTATACTGTAGTCTATAAATTGTTTCTAACAATTTTTTATTTAAATATATATTTTTTGTAGACGGGCGGCACAGTGGTGCAGTGGTTAGCACTGTCGCCTCACAGCAAGAAGGTACCGAGTTCGAATCCCGGCCGAGGGCCTTTCTGTGTGGAGTTTGTATGTTCTCCCCGTGTCCTGCGTGGGTTTCCTCCGGGTACTCCGGTTTCCTCCCACAGTCCAAAGACATGCAGGTTAGGCTAATTGGAGACTCCTAAATTGCCCATAGGTATGAGTGTGTGAGTGAATGGTGTGTGTTGCCCTGCGATGGATTGGCGGCCTGTCCCAGGGTGTATTCCTGCCTCTCGCCCGATGCATGCTGGGATAGGCTCTAGCAACCCCCGCGACCCTGACCAGGAATAAGCAGGTTAGATAATGGATGGATGGATTTTGTGTAGACAGTAAGGGAAGGGAATGGCATAAATACCCTAGTAGGCATCCCATAATAACCTTTGTTTTAAAAAAAATTATGATCCATTCAGTAATTGGACAAAGCACACATGGTCATCTTAGGTACTGACTATTATGCTACAAGTGCTAAAAAATGATTGACACACAAGGTAGCACCCCCCCCCCCCCGTCTCCCCCCCCGTCCCCCACCCCCCCACACTGTAATTCGATCACTCGATCACTCCCACCCTCAACGCAAGGCACCGACAAGCCTCCGATGATCCGTTGCCATCAGCTCCTCCGTTTGACTGACTACCCCGCTGAAATGGCGGAGGAAGTCACGGCGGAAAGGTTGATTAGCGGGATAGCGTTCTGACCGGTGCGATTGACGGAATGGGGCCTGACACGCATTTGATATGGAGACGGAGACGGGCCACGTTCTCCTCAGATATTTCTGGGAACAATGTCCAGAAGTTTAACGTTAGAGGGGTGATGCAGATTCAGAGATGGGGGGTGGGGGGGGATGATTGATATTCCCATTTAACCCTGTGACAAGGGTGAGAGGATATGGTTGCTATAATGAGTTGTGACACTTTAATTAGCCCGACCAAGATAAACAATATCAAAATAGCCTTGTTATTTCCACTCCTTCAGTTAACCCTTCAGGGCAAACACTGATGGCTGTGTGTGTGGTGTGTGTGTGTGTGTGTGTCTCAATGTTAGTACACGTTATTTTGTAATCTGAAATGTGTTTGTGTGCGTGGGTGTGTGCATCTGTGAGTGTGTGCCTGTGTGTTTCTCAATGTTGAGTACACATTGTTTACGAATCTGTAATGTGTTTGTGTGTGTGTGTGTGTTTGTGTGTGTGTGTGTGTTTGTGTGTGTGTGTGTGTGTGTACTAGTGTTTATGACTAAATATTGACGTGTGTGTGTGTGTGTGTGTGTGTGTGTGTGTGTGTGTGTGTGTGTGACTGTAAGGGGTTCAGTATATTTCTCAGTATATTCTCCGAGGGGGAATGACATATAGGGGTCTCATGGGAGCTAATTATATCTCGGGGAGCAGAGAGCACACAGCTACCCCAAAGAGGTCACACACTGGAAGAAGCAACACTTCTGATGTGCATAGTGGATGGGGCTGTGGGGGTCTGATAGAACTCACTACAGCCTGTAATAGCCTTGTTTAGTGACTCTTTCCTCATGTCTACCAAGGGGAGACTGTTTGTTTGTTTGTTTGTTTTGTTTGTTTGTTCAGTTCGTTCGTTCGTTCGTTTCGTTCGTTCGTTCGTTCATTCGTTCAGAGAGAAATGTCCCATGACATTTAATTCCTCGATGATTACTTTAAAACCTGAATTACTTAATGACTTATGTTGTATGTAATCAGCACAATTACTGTTAATGCTGAAAATTATATTCGTAAAAAAAATGTAATAAAAAAGGATTAGATTTGTAAGGCCCAAAGTTAATGTACATCAATGAAAAGTCAGCTTAGTACAATAGTTTTTCTTTTCATTAATTGTTTTTATTTTTTTAAAAATTCAAACCCCTAATTGCCTGATTAAATCGGTTGTGAGGCTACATTAATGCACAGGATGTATTAAGTAGTGTAAACAGGAAAACATGCATGGTTCTGGCAATGAAGGGAATAAAATATAAAAATTACTTTCTTGCATAATAGAGGTTTTTGATATGCGGTTTTTGAATTGCATTCTGCAAATCACTCTTGGACTGTAATCCTGACTGTTGGTAACACTGAGATACACTGGGATGTTAAATGTTAAAGTTAACAGTTAACATTTTTCATATTTACTGGTATCATCACTTGTGAAGGCAATTTCACATTTCAAATTTAACAGCTGTTGCAGTGGAGGACACTGTAGCCATCTGTCGGTACTTGATCTGTTTGTACATGTTCATATGGTGGTGTGTGTGTGTGTGTGTGTGTGTGTGTGTGTGTGCGTGTGTGTGTGTGAGAGAGTTTGCGTGTGTGTTTACCTTTTTAAGTGTGTATGAGTGTGTTGTATATGCATATATGTATGTGTGATTTGTGTGTACAGTATGCAAATCTATGTAAATATGTGTTTGTAGTAACAGACCCATAAAGAAGTGGACCACAGTGGACCTCCAAGCCCCCGTCAGTAACGCTGCACTAAAGCTCAACGACACACTGAAAATATGATTTATACCAATGTTGACAGTATGGAGATGCCCTACATAAAGTTTTAAACCACCACAAGAGGGAAAAGAAAAAGGAGGGAAAAAATGTCAAGACTCAGCTATCCTGCTACTGGAACCAAGCGTTACGAGCGGTTCTGTTTTCTGCCTGGGCTCCCAGAGACGAGCGGGAGAGAGGAGTTTGGATTGAGCGGGGATCAAGATACTCAGCCCGCAGGGACGAGCGGGGGAGTGGAGAAATAGAGGGAGAGGGAAAGAGAGAGGGAGAGGGAGGAGAGAGAGGGGGAGAGGGAAAGAGAGAGGGAGAGAGGAGTGAGAGAGGGAGAGAGGGAGAGAGAGAGAGAGGGAGAGGGAGAGAGAGAGGGAGAGAGAGGGAGAGAGAGAGGGAGAGAGGGAGAGAGAGAGAGAGGAGGGAGAGAGAGGGAGAGAGGTGGATGAGAGAGAGAGAGAGAGAGGGAGAGAGAGAGGGAGAGAGAGGGAGAGAGAGAGGGAGAGAGGGAGGAGAGAGAGGGAGAGAGGGAGAGAGAGAGGGAGAGAGAGAGGGAGAGGGAGAGAGAGAGGGAGAGGGAAGGAGAGGGAGAGGGAAAGAGAGAGGGAAGAGGAGGGAAGAGAGAGGAAGGGAGAGGGCGAGAGAGAGGGGGTGGGAAAGAGAGAGGGAGAGGGAGAGGGAGGAGAAAGACAGATAGAGGGCGGTGGGAAAGCAGAGAGAAGAGGAGAGAATGCACTTACTCTTGCCTTAAGACACTATAACTCACACATATGTAAGTCGGATGCTCTATCATATTTCAATGTGTAAATTTACAAAAACAAGTCCTCTCCCATTTGAAGAAAGTTATGAATGTGGTTAAGTTTAAATCTATTGTGCAATTCAAAATATACCTCTCTGCAGACATAATTCATCAGCTTGAAGTTTTATGCTGTGACAAAGGCAATTTCAACTTTCATTTTTCCAAATTATTTATATTCTCGGTGTAACATTTTGAAATTTGCCGGTAGCAAAATGTTCTGTGCCCAAAAGCATTTCCCAAAAGCATCTTAGAGTGTTTTGTATTTGTGCATTATGTATTTTATGAGTAAAATGAATTAAAATGTACTGATATTACAGAAAAAAGAATAATAAAAATAAAGGGATAAAGAAAAAACAAATGACGGAAAAACAAACAATGAAAGTTATATAAAAACAAAATAGATTAACATGATCTTTATATCTAAGATCCCTTTAGGAAATGGGGCCCTGGATTAAATAATGGATTGAGGTCATCTCATCCTGTGCTAGGAATGCTTATATCTTCCAGTACCAGGGGCACATTCCACACAAAAGCATTATCAAGTTTATTATCTGGATAACTCTGATAATGATAAGGCTGTATCATCACATCAAGTGAGATTTTAATCAATGAAAATGCACTAGAATCTGATTTAGGAGTGTGATTTAGTCATACATGTTTTTAGCTGCTGATATTGAATACCTTCTGTGGTTATTTCATGGTATTATTTTTAGAGTTTATTTGGCTCACTTGCTTATCCTGTTTTGGGAAATTTCATAAATGAGACCCCTGGTCCATGTGAGTTCACTGGGTAACAGTGGGGCAGAGAGGGACCGAGCCCCATCCTGCCCTCTACAGGGAAGAGTGAGAATTACAAGAGAAAAAAATCTGCGCCCAACACTAGTTCACTCTGCCTACAGAAGAGGCACCCGTCCATTTGGCCTGAGCGTTTTGTTTATTTTCTTATACACCGAACATTAACACCTAATTTAACAGCATGTATGTGACAGCAACAACACTATACAAAGCAATTAGAAGAGCATCATTATATAGAACAATATGAAAATGCAAAAATACTTTCTGTAATAATGAGGAAATTGGCACTGGGTAGGCAAAAGCAATCCCGGCACACACATGAAAAAGGCCAACTGCAAGCACGGACTTTTCTGTAGTACTGTATGTCTGAAAGGATTACATTTAATAGCCGTCAACCCCAGGAGTTAGCCAAGCAGAACTGCCTACATATGCCGGCTGATGAAGGAGAGAACTGGGGGGGTTGGATATGTTTTTCGGAGGGTTTGTCAGTGAGGAGGTGAGTGAGCTTTGTAGGGAAGTGGGTTGTGGTGGTTTGAATAGTGTTGGTTTTGTGTTTAACTAGTGGTCGTGGGGTGGGGGGTTGGTGGGGGCTAGGCAGAGTGAACAAGTGTTGCCCGCAGCTTTTTTTTCCTTCTTGTAATTCCCACTCTTCCCTGTAGAGGGCAGAATGTGCCTCCTTCTCCCCATTACCCATAACCCCAGTGAACTCACAGGACCAGGGGTCTCATTTATAAAAATGTTCTTGGATTTAAACTTAAATGTAATCTTACTGCAAATCATTTCCCAAGTTGTGCTTACGTTTTATTTGTAAAAAAAAAAATAACAGACCGGAAGAAAAAAGGTTGCTTACGTTGGTTTAAAGTGCGTACCTGTTATATATAGGCTACAGTTAAATGCTAAAGCATTGGGAGAGTGAACAATTTTTTGTTGTTTTGGCTCTGTACTCCAGCACATTGGATTTGAAATGAAACAATGCATATGCGGTTAAAGTGCAGGCTGTCAGCTTTTATTTAAAGGTAATTACATCCATATCGGGTGAACTATGTTGGAATTACAGCCCTGGTGGTTTTACTCAGTTACTAGTATGACTCAGTAAAGGGTTGCAGAGAGAGATCTGAGAGACACTTAGTACAGCTGACCACAAACATTTAGTGCTTTTATTCTCCCTCTCTCTCTCGCTCGCTCCCTCCTTCCCTCTCGCTCTTCCTCCCTCCCTCCCTCTCTCCGTCAAAGTGAAAGACATATACACTGTCTCTAACTTTTGGCTTCTTTACTAGCAATGAGATGTTGTCATAGTTAATTGCTCAAGCTGGTGTGCAACCTGTCCACTTTTAAACACCCCAGCATGCAATGCGACACGGGTCATACCAGTCAACAACCCTGCCAATACCAATGCCATGAAAGAAAGAACAGAATACATTGCTATTTTTTTAAGCTCTGACTTCATCAGGATTGGGAACAGCAATGGCGGTAATATACCTCTGAATTTAATTGAATCATGTCAGACTTGATATTCTCTGATTTTGGGGGGTAATGTATTACTCCTCTGGCTGGAGGACAGGGAGATCTGCCTGGCATTGTAATTAATGAGAGTTGGGGGTGATTGAGGAAGAGGAGGGACATCTGTGTGTCTGCAGCTAGAAATCTGTCAGCTGGTGAAAACTGTCACTGTCCCAAAACTGAGAGGGACAACCCAATGACAACAAAACCTCTGCTCCATAGATTAAATCCCTGGCCTACTTGAGTAGGAATTATTAAAAGGTTCCATGTAATGCCCCAGTCCTCTTTCTATGTCATATATTGGTTCCTTTAGTTGCATGATATCTTTTTTTTCCCCCCCATGGGAATGTATATGCTTGTTTTGGCCAGGTAAAGCCATGCTTTGAATTAAATCTTGATTGGGGTGCTATTAGGGGAAAATGTTTTTTTTTTTTTTTCTTCACCATTGACTGTTTTATGTACGTGTGTGTACAGATTTCTATAAACTCATTGTGTTTGTCATGAACAGAAGGTCTCTGATAACGCTTTGTGTGCGTGTTGGGTAGCTCCACGCACGTGTTTTGTGTCCTGTTGGAATGTCTTTTCAGAAGTTTGTTTCCAAATGAACGTGTTCACATTGCCCACTAGCCGTTAAAGACTGCTTTCTACACTCAATTCGATAAAAGTATTTTATTAGCAAACTTTTATTATTTATTATTTAGTTATTTAAGGAAATCAATCTTCAAAGGTGGGGTAGAGCCTGCTATCAATGTATCAGCAGATAGCTAATTTTCATGTTAGTTTTAAAGTGGTCATCAGTGAAGTTTATGTTAACCTCACCTTTGACCTTATAACACTGTGCGTCGTTAAGTGGTCTATAGAGGCCTCCCCCTTTATGTCGTACCTGGATAATGCATGCTAATTTTGTGAAGATTATTCTTAAAATTTGTTATTAAAAAAGAGAACATAATGAAGTCATACAGACCCCAGGCTAATCAGTTTCCCAAGCAGGCTGAAAATGGCTCCCATTCCCGCTAAAACATCCCATTCCTGCTCAAACATCCCATTCCCGCTCAAACATCCCATTCCCCGCTCAAACATCCGTTGGATGAAGGGAATTGTGTCCATTTGAAAAGAGGGAATTTTGATTAAGCTTCACAGGGGTGGCTCCAGCCTTAAAGTTTTGCTTGATTAGAATGGAAGAACAAGGCTTGTGTGAGCTGAACGACTCACCCTGAACGACTCCACCCGGAACGACTCACCCGGAACGACTCACCCGGAACGACTCACCCGGAACGACTCACCGGGAAACGAGGAGGGAGACTCAATCACGATAAAGAGTTAAAAACAAAAGAAGCACACAATAATAATTGCAGGATACAATCTTCACAATAAATCCTCACTTGATTTCCCAGCGTTTTAATAAATAACAAACCGCCCTTTGGGAGTGTAGATGTATTTTAATGAGAAGATTCTGTTTGAGGAATTTAATGTAACAAGTAACAATTTCTGCTTGTGCTCAATTTGTCTTCTGCAGCCCACAGGATTCGATGTGTCTGAAAGTATCTGATAAAATGAGAATCCCCATCACCAGCACCGGTGATTGCTTTAAAGGAAAGTGCTCACTCGCTGAAATGTAGCAAAGACACAGTTTAAGTATGAAATAAAGTAGGGAGATTGCATACAATTTTTGGCAACGATCCAATAATATTTCTCAACACAATCATTTTGCTGTATTTGCATCAGGATTAAATAAATGCTTTGTGGATTACTACGTTTCTTACACATAGCTTTTAAAATCATATCTAATGATGTATGCTATCACATACTTCAGGAGCTTAGATTCTTCAATAATAATGGATTTGTCGAATTATGCCCGTGACAGCCATAATATACACGTTATATTTTCTTTCTTTTTTTGTTATTTATGTGATTTGTTAGCCGAAAATGACCAGAAGGGGTAGAAGTAATCTTGTCTCGGAGATGTTAAATGTGTTCCGAGTGAGAAGGGAATACTTCAGGAACGTGCCTTCTGTGTCTCTATAGCGTGGAGAATTCAAGGTGTCTGGACGTTTTCCATACAAGTTTATTACAAAGCAGTGGACAATTAAACAAAACAAACAAAAAAATATATCCTGATATATCGAAATATTGTTAGGATGTGTGCACAGGAGAGATATGACTTGTGTAAAGTTACCAATGATGTTCCAATACATAGCAAACAACTAAACAATGGAAGAACTAAACAACTTGCAATAGTGCCGCCCCTCCCCCCAAAATGCATTATTCACGACAAGAAACAATAACTAGGCCCTAAGTACTGCTCACACAAAAACAGTTAAGCGTCATTTACTTCAGCGATTTATGTCTCTTGGATTTACATCTCATTGTTAGCATATTATGAAGGCCCACTTATGTCTTTCATTTATCATGCACATAGTCAACATATAACTCATCCGCTTAATCCTATAATATATGCATCCGATAATAAGCCGTTTCCCATTGCTGGGGAGATTAAAAATATGAGATGGTAACGAATAAAAGTCGTTCCCAGCTACGCAGGGTCTGTCTAATCAAACCACAATCGTAAAGAGCCGTAAGTAGGTTTATAGCCATGACAAACTCACGGGAATCCTGCTACTGTTTTAGTCTGCTTTTTTAGTTTAGATGGTTTCCTCTAAAGAAGCGAAAAACGACACCTGGCCATTATCGAAAGTATAACAGTCATATTTTTCTTTTTTTGATATTTTATAAACATACAGAGCTCGCCACTCACAAACTCAACACCAATAAATGGTATAAATGAAGCAGTAATTACTGGTGATTCATATGTCGTTCTACAGACATTCACGTGTTCAAGGTCTTTAAGTCTGACGGAGAGCCTGCGTGCCCAAAACATCACTCACTACGGCGTAATAAATGAATGAATGGAAGCCTTGCAGCGTGCGTACCGTTTGACTTAATCACAGCTTTGATTGCTGTTCCGTTCAGCACCTGCGCCAACTAAGGACAACGGTTGCGCGTGCCACTGCCTCCCGTTCCGTGTTCAAGGTGGACACCTCTTTAAAAGTTCAGGGGTACAACACACTTTGGGAGAGAGGGGCACCGCATCGCCCTCTGCTGGAAGAAGAGCTCAGGTCAAGCCCAAACACCAGAGGAAGACTAAAACCTTCCCTTTCAGCCTAGATAAAAAAAGCTGTAATAACAGTTTGAAATGATGTAATATAATGCAACCGTTTTATGAGATTAGCACTACGCGAATAAACACTCTCATTTCCTGCTAGACCTGCCTGGCACCGGGCACGGCGCAATCATCTGCTTCATTAGAACTTTTCTTGTTCACTGGTTCCATTCACCGGATCAGAACTCCTGTGGAAGGCAACCGAAAGATGAAAAATGGATCCTGTGTAAGCATTAACCCTGGATTCGCTTATATGACACTATCTATTTATAGTGCGACATACTGTTGTGCTTTTTAAACAGCACGTTACATAGCTATCATCATGCAACGTGGCGTGAACCTCAAACTGCACAGAGATGACCAGGTATAATTTTCATTTTCCTTACATGAAACCTGCTGAGGCAGGTTGATCACAAATCTTGACACAGTACTCGGAAACCACATTGTGTTCTGCAATTCAATATCTATGGGCCGAAATTCAGAAGGACTGGGTTAACTTAAGCTGAGAGGGATGTAGGATTAAATTGGCTGAAGCCGAGGCAGTATCCCGCCGAAGTGTCGGATTCGCCGGACGTTGTCGTTAGGCGCCCCGTGACGTTATGTAAAGGTGTAAATACGTGGGCGCCGGCTTGATGGCGGGTTTGACGGGACCGGGGAGCAGCTCAGACTCCATTACTCATATCCCCCGCCCCCATGGCGGGAGAGCAGCAGAGGAAATGAAGGCCGGTACGACGGAATAGATAGCCCTCCCGCGCAGCCGGCCGCCGGGCTGAGCGGAAATTAGAGCACTCCGTCTCTGTCGGCTGGCTCGGCGCGTCCGCGGGATCGCGCGGGCCGTGACGGCGCTCTTCTGGGGTCCCCCGGATGGCCCTGGAGGAGCCCTCGGCAAAGGAGGCACTGATCTCCCACCACCTCCTCCTCCCTGCTGGGGCCCTGGGCTGTGCGGCAGGTACTGTGTGTGTGCGCGCGTGTGTGTGTGCGTGTGCGCGCGTGTGTGTGTGCGTGTGCGCGCGTGTGTGTGTGCGTGTGCGCGCGTGTGTGTGTGCGTGTGCGCGCGTGTGTGTGCGTGTGTGCGCGTGTGTGTGCGCGTGTGTGCGCGCGTGTGTGTGTGCGCGTGTGTGTGTGCGTGCTAGCGTTCTGCTTTCAGGTTTTTGCCTATTGAAACTAGGAAAGAGTATGATGTTGTTTACAAGTTTACAAGTCCTACATATGTCATCAGCACCACAAGAGAGACATATTATACCAGAGCATCTTTTCAAAACTTTTCAAGAGCGACATTTTTCTTAACTTGTGTTTTGTCAACTCCAACACCCTGTCTACATTCACATGACAAATGGCCTCTGTTTTCTTTTTTTTACAAACACTCCAACAATATTTCCCTTCCATTCTGTAAAGGAAAGTAATTCATGATCCGTGTTGGCTGCAGTTGTCTTTTTATTTCACCATTCCCCCTCACGTGACGGCAGTTATATTGTCAAAATATTTCATACGTTAATTACGGGGAGGAGGAGGGGTTCTTATGTGCCATTTGTCCTACAGGGTAGTCCATAAACACATCTGCAACTACACCACAAAATGGCCGCTGCTCTGACACATCCTTAATTAATCTGTTCACTAGTTTGTTTGAAATGAGGCTGGTGTGCAGTATCCCCTGGAGATTGCCCAACTAGTAAGTAAAGCTTTGAATAGCAGCCTCCAGGAGATAAGGCCTCTTTAGCGGCCAGACGTGCCTTCCACTTGTACCCTACATGCTGTTTTGGCTGTTCCTAGTGTCTTAACATAGACATGTACAAATAAATTTAATCTGGGAACTTTCAGTTTCGTCTCTGTTACGGCAACCCTTATAGCCCACATTCATATTTCATTCCTCTGACTACTAGGAATTTAGGAAGGTAACTATAATGACATTTTTTGTGTGCATTCTATTATAAATTAATTAAACATAGGGAATAAAGTCAAACCTTGAAATGGGAATTATGGTCCACTCAGTCAAACGCTCTCCTAATATTGAGAGAACGTCATCTTATTAGCGTAAGCACTTACTTTTTGAACTATGCTCATTAGCGAAGCATTTGACAAATCACATGCGATTAAAATGTCTGGTTGAGGGACTCAAGAATGGCAAATGTACTTGTTTCTGGTGGTGAGGTGTCTTGCAGCCTGGGCTGTATCCAGGCAATGTGAGATGACACACGATTGGCCATTGCGTCACCCAATGAGGAAAGGTTTCAGTTGGCAGTGCAATCCCTCCTCATTGAAACTCTGGTTCAACAGGTGCCTGTGATCTGCTTTTGTGATCTGCTTTTGTGATCTGCTTTTGTGATCTGCCGCCCAGCTGGCAGTTTAAATAGCTTGTGCACAAAATGTATTGCAATGTAATAAGCATGACTTATATCTGAGATTAGCAATTGCAAGCTTAGTATAATTTTTTAACCATTTATATGTATGTATGTATGGCATGCTAGATAGCTAATCATCATTAAATAACATCTGTTGTTGATGGCTAGCTATAAGCTAACAATAGCCACAGATAGGTGCTATTTATTCAGCATCACAATAACAGACATTATATTTCCCCCCACTTTTCCTAATCTAAATGGTAACTTTCTGCGAGTGTGGCAGGCCCCCATTGGAACTTAATAACGTTGTATCCACTGTTCTGTCTATCCCTCTGGTGGCAGCTCTCTCTCCCAAATGGCTGTTTCAAAAACTTTCCTTTTTGCCTGCTCGGATGTGTAACGGTAGGGCTCCTCCTGAACAACACAAAGAAGTTGCCTCTTCCCTTCCCGACTGTGTGCCGTCATTTCCCCCCCCCCCCCCCCCCATCAACATTCTCCTCGTTTTGTGGTATTTCTCTTTCACTCATTTCCATCTCTTCTATCTTTTGCTCTCATCCCGTTAGCGGTGTGAGCACCTACAGGAAAAAAAATTTGAATTTTACTCATTGCCCCTGAGAACTATATCTAAACTTCAATCTCCTTCAAATCTCCGGATAGGCACAGCGAAAGCACGAGGAAAGAAACGTTCGGTTTTCTCACTGAAATGTCAGTAAGAAGCTTAATGCTCAATGAGTTGTAGAGAAACTGAAACGGTCCAGTAATGGGGACTGGAAATGTTAAGTTGTGGAAAGGGAGCTCCTGATAAAATTTTGCCTCCCAATGAAATAAAATAAATACATAAATAAGGGAAAGAGATGCTTTCTATTTCAATATCCACCCTCATGAGCATATTGCTAACAATCTCTTCCACTTAGGTTATTTTACACCCACATCCGGGAGAAAACAAAACTGCGGCTCCAGTGCTAACGTTAGACCCATGGCTCACAATAACCTCCCCCTTTCATTCTAGGAAACTGTGTGAAACTGCTGCCAGACAGGGGGGAAAGATTAACAAATATAAATGTTTATAGCGGGATATTTTTTTTTACAGGAGTAATTCAGGTTAATGACCGTTCTTCAGGGTACAACAGCTGTGTCCCAGCTTGGAATCAAACCAGCAACCTTTTGGGTTACAAGCCAAGCTCACAATATATTAATGAATATGAATATAACTGATTATATTATACAGTGTTGTGCCTGCTGAATTACATAAATAATGTTTATGGTAAACATTTGTAAATGCCTTGTATGATTTTGATTTAAATTAAACCAATATGAGATTGTAATTAAACTCTTCTCTGCCACTGAAAAAGGAGGGATAAATAGGCTTGGGATGCTTGGCAAATGTGACATTTTGTATATATATATAAAATGTTACTAGTATCTGTATTTTATAGTAGTATCTGTAACCCTGGACAGACAGTGAATATTTTTTTATATTTATTATTATATTTATTTAATTTATATTTTATAATATATAAATATATATTTTATTATATTTATTTAATGGTTCGGAGGACCAGATGCAACTAAAGGGATTCTTAAAGTGTTCAAATAAGAACACCAATGAAGTGGACAAAATCCGCGAATAGGGAAGAAAAACAAAGAACGAAAAAACAGCTACTACTCGCAAAACCGGAGAGCAATACAGAGGAGACTGAAAAAAGGGAGAAATAATAGAGACCCGAAAATAATCGGGCGAACGAGGCTCAAGAAATAAAAGTAAAAGGAAAATACCTCTCACTCTCGATTAGAGAGAACACAAAGAAATAAAGAGAGGTAGAGGGAAACAGAAAAAAAAGCTGTCTCTGAGAGACTAGAAAGGTAAGGAGAAAGAGACAGAAAATCTGGGCTTAAATAGTGACAGGAAATCTAAAACAGGTGCCCTCACTAAGTGCCGGAAAGAAAGGAAACCCCGGCGTGGAACAGGGAAAAATCCGATAGATTGACCCGTCGAAAGGAAAAGAACGAACGACCGCAGAACTAAGGAGAGGCCGGCGCAACCCATGACAAGCACAGATTACTAAAACCTTTCAAATAAAACAATGAAATGTGGTGTCAATGCAAGGACTGCAGTGAAATGCTGCAACCGCTCAACACAAGCACAACGCAAGGCCAGGGGAACAGAAATACCTGTATAGTACTTCACCATCCATGTCTTTCCAACTGTGATTGATCACAGAGCCGTTTTCACTATTGATCTTATTGCACAGCCAAACTGGACTCTGAGTCCCAGCTATATCCTCAATGAATCACGGGAATGAATGCCTTTCAGAATACAACTTAGAGCACAGAATAATGTATCTCATCTCATTGCATTCTTTCAAACAATAATCATGATCAAGAAATCCAACTTCAACTAAAGCAGATCTTTAGATCAGAGAATGTTCATCTGATTGCCAAGACACTAACATTAATGGCATAAATTAAACTAATAATAACAGAAAAAATAATTCAGTCAGTGAGTTGCCCTGGAGCTATTCTGGTCCTGAGAATCGGCCCCTGCACATATGATCCTCAATATGGAGCTCGTTTCACACCTTTCTTTAGCCTTTTCATTCAGTGTTTATGCTCTACTGTCAGTGAAAGAGGTTGCACTCAAAACTGCTTCATCATACCCGACATGCTTCAGAACAGCGATCGTCAAGGGAACACATTCCCTCATGCGCTGATTGGCTGATCAGAGATCAACAGCCAATGAGAGATTTTGGGTGTGAGGAGGTGGTTTAGAATTCAGCCCTAGGCTTGCGTCTCAGAGGAAGTGGACCAATCAGACATAGGGTGCATCCCAATACTCGAAAAATGCACCCTCCTTTCTTCCACTATGACCTCCTCTCCTCCGTGCCCTTCAAACCGATCTGTGTTTTAATCTAATATATCTGATTACATATTAAATACCTAAAAATGGTTGCATATTAATTAATATCTCGAGGCAAACCACAATGTCAGGTACATTGTATACTGTACATGCAAACACTTGCACTTTAAATGTACAGGCTGTTTTGCATACTTCCGGGTAGGAGACAAGTGGAGGAAAGGAGGAGAGGAGTAAAGAATATTGGGATGCACCCTTAGCTTAAATTCACCCCTGAAATTATGCCATTGTCAGGTTTGACTGCCAATGCAAACAGTCAAAAGCCCTACATCCACTAAGAAAATGGATTTTCAGGACTCCAGAAGATGAGTGCATGCTTTGCACAATACATCAGCAGTTCAAATAATGTTTAGGATTGTATGCTGTACAAGAAGCTATATACCGTGTCATAGCTTGCAATTTGTTTTTTGACAAGACCATTTCTTATTTTAATTGTAGGTACAAGGATTAAACACTGCAAAACCAGTACATATATAAACAATGCAACAAAAAGAAAACAAGCAAAAAAAGAAAAAAAGCCACAAGAGTATGGGGTGGGGTCATGTGACTATTAAAAAAATAATAATAATAATACAAAAACTGTCACACAAGTCCACTCGCTCAGACCACAACTTCAGTTCATTGCAATTTCAAGATTGGTGACTCACTGAAAAAAAAAAACCTAAAGATGAAGTCGACCTCACAGGTGACATATAAGCAGCCAATGTGTAATTAGACTGATTGCCTTGCTTTAATTATCCATTTAAAATACCATTGTGCACTTACAGAAAATTGCTTTCATTTATATTTCCATGCTGGGGTATCAGTGGGACTTCCGGGAGGAACAAGGAAAGCAAATATGAGGTTTTTTTAAAGGCCATTCACAGCTCTGTTCATAAGCTTTCCTACAATACCTTCGGTGATTTCTATGACAAAAGGAGGCAGCCGTTTCCCCCTGTAGAAGCTAACAATGTATTGTGCGCTGAAAAATGCAGCTTGGCATAGATAGTCACCTTCTTTGTCACCCCTGACTTCAGAAAAAGAAATTATTCATCAGAAACCTCTACACAGTCTGCTTTACCAGGGAGATAAGTACAGGAGGGCACAGAAGAGGAGGGCTTTAGGTTCGTTAGCGCCATAATTGCTACGTTTCGTGAAAGGAACGTTGCTTCATAATACGAGCCATAATTCCATATGGGGAACCGGTGAATATTCGCACAAACTCAGCCTGTGTGGCTTCTGTGTTAGCAGGTTCTGCTGTTGGCCCATGAAACGGTACTTTGAGGACATCAAAGTGAAGTGCAAACTCAAGAGACCCGCATTTCGCAATGTCGAGGCGGTTTTCCTCCGTCACGCTAAGGAGCCGTTAGTTTTCAGTCATTTTATGCATTTGTTACATACTACAATAAGTACAGTTGTGTCATTCAGTTTTTTTTTGGAACAATGTAATCTACAAAGTGAGTGTACTAAAAAAATCTTGACAGGGGGACACACATCACCCACAACTATAGGAAAACATCAAATGCGTGCACATTTGTATTTATTATAAAATAAAAATCCTGAAAAGAATTTCCCGTTTGTTCTCCTCCTCAAAGTTGAAATGAGATCTATCACCTTGGGTATAGACATTCCCCCACCACTAAAATTGCCATAATAGCTTAACCCTTTAATGGCCAGCTCAACCGTTTGGTAGAGCACATTTTGAGTCTTGATATCTTCTTGAAAAATATTCTGATGTATAATTTATTTTCTGAAGTCACCCACAATGCACACTGTGCAGTAGGAAAACATTCCTTAGTGCAGGGGGCCGCAACGTCTGCGAGTTTTTGTGGTTTGCATTCATTCCGCAGCCAATTAAAGCATTAAGAAGTCAGTGGATTCTTTAGCCAATCAATGACTTAAATGAACGACTGTTGCCGAGAACACCCCGAAAACCAGCAGACGCGACGGCCCCCCCAGGACTGGAGTTTGACACCTATGCCCTAGTGTGCACTGTGCCCGCCCATGATCACGAAGCACACGACGGATTAAGCGCAATAGCCAGCTCTGAGCTCTTTCTGTGGGAAGAATAACGTGCGGTAATTAGGACAAAGCTTGATCCGCCTGGTGGAACGATTTGCGTAGCAGTCTTCACATCTGGAGCCGGACTGCCCAAAGGTAAGCCACTCTCGAATGTGACAAGCTGCAATTACCCGGCCATTGTCACTCGACAATGAGGTGCCATTGCTCCATTGTGCAGCCGTTTAAATTGCTGGGTAATTGTCCTCATCTGTAGAGTTTAGCAATAACCTTTTTCTTATAGAGTTTTACTGATAATTAACGGGGATTGTTGTCATGTTGAAGCATGATTCACTAATTTGCCTAAATCTGTATAACACGGAAATACCGTAGGCCTATCTTTGCAGAACCTTTCTAACATTTTACTTTGCATTTAATAATTTTGCTTTGCCCATTATTAATATGATCTCCTTTGTTACGTTAGAACAATTGGTAACACTTTCTACGAATGGCTCTTCATTTGTGTGATAAAACAGCTTCATAAGTTCCACAGAATCTCATAAATGCTCATGTTAATGACTGCAAAAAGCCATACATGGGTGGGAATGGAAAAACATTGTGGTGGTAGTAAAATCAAGTCTTGAAGTTTCCTTCATGTAATGTATGCATTTTAATACATAAATTTAACTACATGACCTTAGAATCACTCAACAGGTACCCATCAATGTGGGGGTACATTACTGTTAGTCTATAGGGACACATTATAACAAAGAACCAGGATTCCCTGGATGTAGTAAAGGAGGGATCTGCATTAAGCAACATACGGTTGTGAGAATAAACATTTCTTGTCCGGGGCCGTGTCCGAATATGACCCCTACACCCTTTTGAGGGCGCATATTTGAGTCCACTTCATCAAAAGGTTTTTGAGTGGGCGACTTTTTCTCACAAATGGGGGCACTTAAAATACCAGGATAAACCCCTTATTTCCGGGGTTTTGTTGAGGGAATTCAGGAGCACACTCATCTGCAGAACACTACACTCATCCGACAATTTCAGTCAGTAACTCAGAAGTAAAAAATGTAAAAGACGTAGAGCATATATGCATATCTATGGTACAAGAGTGGGTCATATTACGAAATAATTCTATCTTCATTCATAATCTACACTTTGTAACAATCGTCATATAACTGATTGATATTCTCAATAAAAATAAATAAAAATAAATATTACAAACTACTTCCTCACTAGTTTGGAAAGAGTTTTGCGGGATTTCTTTTGCACACTACTTGCAAAGTGAGGGGACAGGGCACATAGTTGTCATGGTTTTGACCCTGTTTCCCTATGCGGTCGTTCTCCTTGGTGGCCACGCGAGGGCGCTGCTCATTAGGTGGATGCTTGCTCCGCCCTGCTTAGATTGCGGAGCTGCTGTTAAGCCCTCTCACCTGTGCTTAGTCACCTGGAGAGAGGTATATAAGCCTACCGTTTCCTTCGTTCGGGGCTTCTACATTTATTGTTCATTGTTTGTATTGTGGTGTTATTGTTGGCTGTGTATTCGCGTACTGTTTTGGCTACTCGCCTTTTGTTAACGTCTCTTTGTTGAGGCAGGGCTTATTTTCTTACTGGCTTGGCAGTGCTTTATCTCGTAGAAGTTTGGGACCGTAAATCTCTGCTCTATTTCGCGCTGTTTGTGCTTAATCTCCGTGTATGGAGATTTGGGCGATTCTGTTGTGAACTTTAGTTCTGTTCGCCCTTCGGCACATGTGTTCCCTTAGGGGATTCGGGCGTTTTCGCTTCTACTTCATTTATTAGCTCGTAGAAGTATAGAGTAGCAGTTGCTCTGGTCCATTTGTTCGCCGTTTGATTGGTTTTCTTATTGAGAGACCTGGCGTGTTAGCTTCTACTCATTTCCGGGTTACGGTAAGCCAGTAAGTAGCTTCGGTACGTTGATTCCCTGTTGTCTCCTTCTCGTGGACTACGTTCCCCTTTGTTGTGAGTCAGGGTTTTTATTTATATTGAGGCTGTCGTGCTATTTCGCGTTGGTCTTTTGTTGCAGCCGTCCTGTACGTCCTTTTTACCTGCGGGACGATTTCGTTTGGAACTGTTGTTCTGGTTCGTTCTCGGGGTGTGTCTCTTTATATGGAGCTTGGGCGTTGTTGTGGACGTGTTTGTGTGTGACTGCGCGTAGCATGGGAACGTTAGCTTTCTGTTCCTTCACTTCGTTATATATTATTTTACTGAGAGGCTAGGGCGGGTGTTTAAGTTTGCGTGAGTCTTTTGGATAGTAAAGTTTTGGGACGACGGTGCTCCGTCGGCTCACCTGTAAAGTGTTTCTCCTTCCTGGGAGATCGGGTGTTTACCCAGGTTTGTTTGCTGCACTAGACTGCGTACTTGTTTAACTAGCCATGGAACGTTAAATCTCTGTTCTGGTTCGCCTCGTTACATTTTACCTTACTGAGAGGCTTGGGCGTGGTTTTATATTTTTAGCTTAGTCATCTTGCTGGTAAGGCAATGGGACGACGGTGCTCTGTCGGCTCACCTGTAAAATGTTTCTCTCTCCTGGGAGATCGGGTTTTTACCCAGGTTTGTTTGCTGCATGTGACTGCTAGCTAAGGGAAGTAGCCACGTAACGTAATATCTGTTCCTTCGCCTCCTCCTATACCAATAGGTAGTTATTAGTTTTCTGTTTATTTGCTGTGTGTTTGGTTTGTGCCATTGTGCTACTCGCTTGTTCTTATTCGTCTCGTTATCGAGACAGGGCGTTTTATTTCTGGCTCGTGTGTAACTGAGCCGGTCTGTAGCTGTGGTGTGTGTGTTCCTTGTCTTGTCTCCTTCCCTTATCTGCGGGGTATCCCGCCTGTAGCTGTGATGTGTGTGTGTTCCTTGTCTTGTCTCCTTCCCTTATCTGCGGGGTATCCCGCCTTAGTGGCCTAAGGGCTTAATGATTCCCCTTGCTGCGTTTGGCTCCTCCCACCTCACACGTCACGCCCCATTACAATAGTAGACAGGGGTCTGAGTGGACAGGGAACAGGGGTCATATTCGGACACAGCCCAGGACCTATGACAGATGCTAGCAGATGCTGACACTGTAGTGTCAATCAGGGTATATAAAATTGATTTCTTTTAAAAACCATAATATGAGAAGGGTCATTAGTTGAGATACTATTTGATATGTTGCTTACAGGTTTGTGTGTTAAGATCGCAGTAAGTAAGTAAATAAATACATGTCTACCGCAAACCATTCCACTGGTAGGCCTAAATGTTTTATGATGCTTGCCTGCCCTGAACTTTTCAAACCATTGTCCTAAGTCTGTCTTTTAACACAATACTTCCTTACTTCTTTGTTGCAGGCAACTTTGTGGAGGTCTCTGCTGTATAAAGAAAAGGCAAATGTCAGAAAGCATATCGGAAATTGCTTCATGAAAAAGGATTTGATGTCAGTGCCACATTATGAGAACTGAGACTGATTTCACAGGCCCGTGATCCTTTGTTGCCGTGCGACTGTTGCAATAAATAGAGGGCTTGAAGGCGGCAGACGGGGAAATATCACACATGAAATTACGGCGCTCCGTTCAGCCGACGACCGTTTCTTACATTTCGACTCATTTTCATGATCCTATTCGGTGAGGGAGATTACCGTGGAGATAGGCCAATAAGGTTACCTGTATCTCAAAATGCTGACGAAGAAAATGTTGAGAAGTCTAAGACCTGCGCCCAGTAAATACCTGCCTGCCATTTTGGACTGACTGCCTGGAAATGTAATAGAGATCCCTTAATGAAAACTCTTTGGGAAAAGCCGTCTGCAGCTTAGAGGGATTTGCGAAGTCCGTTCAATCATAAACACACCGCATGCATCGGCATAATAAGGATTTAGCCAGCTGAGCAGTACCAAGGATGGGGGGAGCGACTGATAAATGAGAACGGATAAAACAAGCAAAACTCTTTCTGTATCCTGCGTTTAGCGATATACTTTGTTTAATTTGTCATGCAGCAGTATGGGTATTCTACTGATTACACAGCTTTGGCTAATTGTGTCACATTCCACTTGAGAACGTTGGTCCTACTTTAGAAATCTGAATAAAAAAGTGTGGTTGTATGACAAATGCCCGACCCAACATGACATCTGAATATATCGCAGATTAATTTGTTTTAATAGGCAGATTGTATTGTAAAATCGAAAATTAAATACAACTTTAACTGCTTTACAAGACAACAAAACACAAACTGGCATAAAATGACTCCCTATGTTTCTTTTAAGATCTTATGAGATTTAGCAAATATCTTTAAATGCGAGCAAATAGCATTAATCAGTGTGACATTTTATTGTGCTTCTACATTGTGTTTTGAAGTGAAAATCTGTAAATGTTAAGTGCTCACTCAGTAGCGCATTTCATTTTTAATCTAGTTAAACCCCCCCCCACCCCTGGGAAAATGTCTCTGATTCATGAGGAACAGCTTTACTTCAGACTGCTGTAAAATACGGCAATTTTTATGCGAGTCAATGTTTGGCAGCGGCAGTTCTTCAAGCGCTGCATGTCTATTGCACCAGTTTTGTCAGCCCTTATATCAGATAGACACGTATGATGCTTTTAATCACATGATCGGATCAGAGAGCGACCAGCACAATGGCAACTTTATAATCTAAAGTCGAGCAGTTTGAATTTGAGCGGGTGCAAGTTCATGTAATTACAGAACTTCCACTACTGCTGTGATGCAATATCTAAGGTGGCAGTTAACATACGAGTGCCATTTAAATACTAACCGCTTCTCAGAAGGTTCTACGGTCTTACATAGTAACATTTACAACAGCTTCTACAATAGCTGCTTTGCAAAGAGTTAATCACAGTACTGTCTGGATCTGCCAAAGACATGATGAAATTGGGATGTCAGTCAATGAAACTAATGATGGGATTCAAAAATTTAACAAGTACACGTTTTATACACACAATTTTATTAAACTACACTGCGTAATTTCTCACCGGCAATCAAGAGATTGCAAAGTGGGTGAAAATCAAGAAAACATGGACAGAACACTAGATCTTAATTGGACATAAAAACATAACACAAATAAAGCCTGCAGGGCTAGGCAATCATTTAGGCAAGTAAAACAACTTGCAATGATTAGCCAAGACTAGTTTGGCTAAAGCAGGTGACCCAGCATATGTGTGTCTAGAACACCTTGAAAACAGCTAGGCATACCAATGTTCTCACCACTTAACCTCAAAGTCTGGCAGCTAAATAAAATAAAAACTCAAACTCAAAGCCTTAAAAGACCTGCCGAGTTTCAAGCCCAATAAGCTGTTGACATGAGAAGTGCAGTAAGAGGTTGTTGGATCAGAAAAGAACCAGAACACACCATTTCCTGCCTCTTTTAATGCCAACAGGAAGGGTGTCGTCACACCCTCGTTGGACAAGGCAATGCACCTCAGCTGCTCCTCAATGACTAATTAACTGCCTGCAAGGCTCCAAGGCACGGATCAACAGCTGATCCTCATAGCCCAACAATCAACTGCTGAGTTAAAGGAATCTCGAATCGAAGTGAGCTTCGACATCGAGATTACGAAACCAAGAAGAAAACCGAACCAAGCGAAAACGAAAACACACACACTGAAGAAAACCAGAAAGCCTCACAGGATGTCTGTTGCAATCATGAAGCAGGACATTTTACATACGTAAAATAATACGTAAATTTGTACATACGTTCATATCATTACATCATTTAGCATCCAGGAAGCGATACAGTGGCCTGCGATTGTGGCTTCCCTCACTAAAGGGATGAGGTCTGTGGGCATTGCCGCTCTGTGATCTGAGCGACTGACCTGGGGGCTCATTTATAAAATTATCTTACCATTAAATTGCATCATAAATAGTGGCTTGCGCAGAAAACCATGACTAAGTGGTCATTTATAAAATCCCACTTTGACGTGGATATGATCGTATCTCTACGTGAAGTTTATACTTGATGTAAGTTAATTACCTGCTGTTTATGGGGAGGTACTGCGCATTTGAAGGCTGTGCGCAAATCCCCACAGTGGGCTGTGTTCACACTTTGAATTTATAATAAATTTTTAGGCATGAGTAGTGCAAGAAATGTTGAAATGCAACCTTATTTAGAGGGAAATGGCTGTTATCAGTGAGACATTCACAAAACAGTTGTCATTTTAAAGCACTTTCACGTGAGTTCAAATTGAAGTTCATTTGAGATTTAGATACCACAGGTAACGCTGGGGGCACATTAAGATGGGGCCACATTACACAACTTTTCCAATCGTAAACGACAATGAAAATATTGAGCAGCGCGCGTTTAACAACAGACATTTGCAGATTTTCAGTCTCTTCTGTCGCACACACATAACGACGGCTGTCTTTGAGTACAAACCTAAAGACAGAGAATAGATTGGACACATTTTTCTCGTGAGAACGTGATTTTTCAGGGTAGAGTATTCAGGGGTCAATTGTAAAACAATTTTGTGTTACAATTGCCCCCAACCCTGAACACATGAAACTAGCTAGCTTGCTGGATAGAATCTCAGCTCTAGCTTGTTTCAGATTGGTGCAATTTTATGGTGTTGCAATTGCCCCCAGAATACTCTACACCTGCACTCACGAGAATGTATTTTTTTCAGCGATATTTTGAAATGAAAACAAACATGGAGCCCATAGAGCTTGTGACACTTGTGGTTTGTGCTTTCAGAGCTCACATTGTACAAACACTCATGAGTCCGCCACAAATCTAAAAGTCGCTCTCATTTGGAGCGCTCCACAAAACACGTTTTTTCAGCTTTTGTTTACTTCCGTTTTTTCCCCTCCTTCCTTCCTCTGTCGCAAATTCAATTTTCATTGGCTGTTGAAAACTGAAGTTGCGATTTGAGTCTTTGACCAGCTCAAACCATAGACTGAATAAAAATACGGACAAAGTCACTGTGACGTCACCCATTGCCTTCCCATGGCCTCGTAAAAACCGAATTGAAGCTCCGGATGCATTTTTCGTCGCCCGTTTGTACAAACTGCGTCTGCTCCGTGGAGCCGAATAGGACTCAACCCGTCCCTCTGATTGGTCCTGAACAAATGTTAATACCCTGTCCAAACGAAACAATATTTTAAAAAAATCAGCACATGCAGAGGCATTAGATGAAGGAAAGGCACCTATTGCAATTACATTTTTTTGTGGGACAAATTTATTGACTGAGTATTTTGCCATTGACTTACATGGTGAAAGACCTATAATGGAGCCAATCACAGTGGCACTAGTGAGCAACGGCACAACTGCCGCTCCCAGCCCAACCAGGAAGTGAGCTTCAAAACGAAAGCCCAGTCTTGGCCCCTTGGCTCAAACCACAGGATTATGCAAAGAGTAACCCCAATAAAATCAAACATGTTTGATAAAATTGTGGCGTTCCCGACTGGGATCGTAGGAGACAGACTACAGTCTTTTACTCCCACACACATAACGGTTACAGCTGCGACTTTACAGCGCGACTAGCCTGCACTGCCCTCGGGCCTCGTTTATAAAAAGTACTTTAGATCAAATTTGATTTTACGCGTGGCATAGGTATAAAATCACAACAAAGTAGCGATTTATAAAATTTCTACGTGACTCCATTTGACCGTGGAAACGGTCGTAGCTCCACGTCAGGTCTTCACTTGACGTACGCACATTACCTGCTGGTTATGCCGAAGTATTGCAGCTTGTTGATGTTGAAAATTAAACTTTCTATTAAATGTATGTGACCAGTTAGCACCAGGGCGCAATTACAGAGCTCATTCACATGCGTTCAATTTGAAGTTCATTTGAGGTTTATAGACGCAAGTACGTACATACGGTATTTTAAACAAGTGCAGCCAATTTTATGAATAATGCTTATGTCCAAAAAAACTATGTTTTTTTTTAAATAAATGAGGCCCCTGGACTATCACAGACTGCCCAATCTCAAATTGTTGCCAAATCAGGCTGAAGAATGGTGTAACGTGTCTCCAGCTTAAGACTCAGATATGCCACTTTAAACAAATATATAAGCAACTTTTTTTTTGTCTCAGTTACTTTTTATAAATCAAGCCTAATCACAACTTGGAAATGATCTTAAATTGTTTAAAGTTTATATCCAAGAAAATGTTTATAAATGAGGCCCCAGCTACTGTATGTTTCCATATTAATGTACAGTCTTCCAAAAGGGGGAGATATAAAGCATAGCCGGCATAGAAATTAAGTTCAGGGTATTGAACCAAATTGTTTATACCTTTTGGACAGTTCAGGAAATGAACTTGAATGAAGAAAAATGTACAATTTGCACAAATCTTGATGCCATTCTTATATGGGAATGATTACATCATCGCTGGCCTCAGAAAGTAGGGTTCACTAACATTGCATGATACAACTTTTCCCAACAGAATGAAATGTGGTAAAAAGCTACCTTGGTGGGTGTTTTGTGCACAAGTGAAAGTGATTGATCTCCACGGCAACATTTGCAGTGACATTCAAATGGAAGTGCAGCTAATGTCTTCTTATAACAACGCAAGACTGCTGAAGGGGTTGGGTCTCAGACGGAGAGCCAAACCTGACATTTTAATAACATTGACCTTTGCGAAAAAGCTCAAATGTGGGATAGTATTGATTCACCTGTTTTCTGCAAGCCGCTGAAGTCAGTGTTGTTTGCTTTTAGCGCGAGGGGCTTCACAAGAACAGGCGCGGGGCGCCGTCTTTCACAATCGCTAAGGACAAAAGAGCGTCAGCGCCCGCCCGTTCAACGTCGAGATGCCACAGAAGTAACACAGACAACCCCCCCCACAAAAACCGATTCGGACAGCGGCCTTTTTTTAAATATTGTATTGATCTTTATTTATATTAAATTAAAAATATACTTTTGACAGATTCATGTAACAAAAATGCGGAGCAGTATTTAAATGCGGTATAGCCTTAGGAGTGGTAAAACCTCCGGTGACACAGAGAGCCGAAGCCAGTGCTGCCAACGTTGAGGTGAAGAAAGGTAGGGTGTGGGGGGTGTGGGGGGGGGGGGGGGTGGGAAATCACCTGAACTGGGGACCCTGAATCATTTCACCCCTTTACTGTTTGTGCCACGAGTCCGTCAGCCTCTTTAGGGTCATAGACAATAGGTGAGTGGATGCCTATTTAGGGAGAAAGTTTACATAATTGCTGTAAGTCATCCAATTGATCGATCAACTTATCACCTGATGAGTTCATCAATCCATTACAGTTCACTTCAGCACCCGTCAAACAGATGTATTTTTTTTTCTTAGAAAAGTAAGAATGAATAAATGAGAGTGGGATAGTAAACATTAAAAAATTACAAACAAACAAAGGTGACCCATATGATGTCATAATAACCAAAATTATCACATTTAATTGTCTAAAATACACAACTTTTTTTGTGAGGTCTGTTCAATTAGGTGGCGTCCCCATTGTGGCGGGAACATGTCACATGTCATTGTCTATTGGGGTCTTCAGTTGTGTTAGCTTGGCTGAGGTTGGCAACACTGGTTGCTGGCTGTCTATAGATCCCAGGCCAATGTCCACGATACAGACCACACAGATCACAAGCCAAAGTCCAGTTGGACCAAGCAGAGAGAGAGAGAGTAAATTGAGTATTAAATACCAAAAAAAAGAATGACAAGAAAATGAGAGAATAATAATACGATATAAAGACAAAAAGAGAAAAGTATGTGTGTGTGTGTGTGTGTGTGTGTGTGTGTGTGTGTGTGTGTGTGTGCGTGGGGGGGGGGGGGGGGGGGGGGGTGGGCTTACAGACTGGGTACAATAATCATCAGTATTGCAACAATGCCTCACTCAGAGTTCCTCACATGGCTGGATTCTGTACAAAAGATAAAAATGAAGAAACGAGATATAGAGAGAGAGAGAGGGAGGGAGAGAGAGAGAGAGAGATAGAAAGAGAGAGAGAGAGAGTACCCAAAGCTAAAGCAGGTCCTACCACGAGTGAGTGAGTGAGTGAGTGAGTGAGTGCAGAGGTACCAAACACAAAGTCCACTGATTTGTGCTAAATACAGAGTCACAAGGAGAACTTCAGGGGATATAAAGGGGGGGAAAAACCACAAGCTACTCAAACCAAAAATTCACAATCCAAATTACAGATATATACAGGAAGAAAATCAGATCACTAACAGACAATTACTTTCAAAAAAACCCATTTTTGTGGCGCTGAAAAAAAATAAAAATAAAAAAAATAAAAAAAACGAAATATAATAAACAAACAAAAGGAAAAAAAAAAATGCAAAATTGACGTTCCCCTTATTTACAAATGCACCGGGCCGATTCATCAGCACTCTATAAAAATACTATTCACATTTTCTTGGTTCACATACAGTAGTAAATGTTGAGGAACAACCAGTCCGTACAACTGTATAATAAAAACAAACGCTTCCTCCACATAAGTCAGTGTGATATTAAAACCTTGTAAAAAGCTGTAAACAAACCTTAGTGTACAATATTTTCTGGCGATTGAAATGTAAGAGATGTTTTTCGGCATAAAAGAGGCAGTTAAGTTTTATGAACAATAAAATGATGAAAATAAAATTGTGCCATTTGAAAGAATTGCATAACGTATAAAAACAGATTGATAAAAGTAATTCATAATTTGTGTACATAATGAATACGGCGAAAAAGGCCCCTCTTCACCTCGTGGCCTGCTTACATCCATATGGGCCTGCATAAACCCACATTTCTAACCCCCCCAAAAAAATTAAAAAGTAAAGAAAGAGGCTATCCCAAAATGGGTGGAGCTATAGCATTAATGACTAATCTGAACCAATCATAATCTGAAGCCACCAACTATGTCCAATGGGGTGCTTGGGAAGCTTTCCTATCACTGCTGCCTGCATGTTGCTGAATTGCTCTACAAAATTCTTATTGCCTGATAAGGCCCTACATATAATTAATCCGTCTAACTCACACAAGGAGGATGTATTCTGATTGACTTCTTTGTCAGGACCCCAAAAAAGCCAGAAAAGCTTCTTCAATGTGCTGTAGGCTGAATAAAGTCATGATAAAAATTTAATAAATAAATGTTATTTGCACTGCATACAAATATTTGATTTGTTCCTTAATCACTGGATAAGAGTTTTGAGTTTTCCAGTCAACTGCTCCTTAATCACTGTAAAATCAAGATTATTATTATCCCTCCATTATTATATTATATTATTAAGATTATTATTATCCCTATTATTATCCAGCTGTAGATATTACCAAACAATAACTAGAGAAGGCATGGTGGAATATACCGCAGTTGATCTCAGCAAAATAATTACAAGAGTAATGTAAAGTAAAAAAGGAATAAGTCATTACAGCTGGATGATTAATTACAGAATCTGGCGATACATCAAACCGGAGGATTTTGCCACTCCAAACACAGAACCCCGGAGAGATATACACTCACCTGGCAACCCCAGTCCAGGAACAAGAAATATTAAAAACAGGAAGTAGGGTTTTCTACTGTCACACCATTTAAATAAAGCATTTATCATTATTACAAATCAATAGTGTGTCAGATTCCTTTGCGAAAACTGCAAAAAAAAAAATTAAAATAAATCCTTAAAAAAAAAAAAAATTCTCTGTATTTCTGTTGAATCCACTTTAAATGTGTCTGAATATAAATATTTAACGTAGATATGAAATCTCTCCACCACTCCAACAGTGTTTATTAAATGGAAGAGATAAAAGGGAAAAAAATTAATAGCTTTTCTTCCATTTCATTTTATTTCAATGGCTGTGCCAGAACTAAAGAGCAGATTCTAATAAACACACTGAGATCAGGAGGAAGTTCCATGTGGGATCACATATTCACTCGGGGGACCACGTTTTATTGAACACGCACATCATTTTACCTCTTTTTTTTCAAGGCTAGAATGCTGGATATTGATCAAGTTGTTCCTCAGTTAGCTGCTTGTTCGTTTTAAATAAAGTTTCGCCCAGTCAACCTCAGTAACAGTGTCTGCTACACACACTTGAGGAAAACTTCACGTCTACTGAGAGGAGAATCTCCTTGACAGTCTGCTGCAGCCTTTGTGGTGAAATGGTGATGTTTTTGCTTTCTCGCAGTGCCGGTTTGATGGAATTGCCCTTCGTTGGGTCTACATTTGAGGCTAAACAGGAATACATTTCCCTTAATTGTAGAGGGGGACTGGACGACGTACCCCTACATTTATACACTGAGGAGGTATGTGATGCTGGCCCTTTGGGAAGACATTGATTTGCCAATTGGTCTCCAATTTCACAGGACAATCCTCCATGCTAGTAGAACATTCCAGAATCTCTCATATAGGAAGAACACTAAAGAGACGAGGCTGCCACATTAGACGACAAACCGTACCGTGAAAGTCATAGCAATTACCACTGCAAGCAGCAATGTGTGAAACCATTTGGGTGAATAGAGAATATTGATACTAGATGTGATAATAATAATAATTAATAATAATAATAATAATAACCACAATCACATACATGAGAAACTACTTAAAGGTCTGGTACTGTCAGAATCATTATTTTTGTTATTTTTTTAAAGGTATGGTAGAGATGTGTGCTATACCCTATCTACACCTCTTTACTTCTGGAAGTAGAAGA